>APFE030090699.1:106082-172185 GCA_000404065.3 Pinus taeda
TTTTATTTTTAAATTTATGTTTTCATTATTTTTTTGAAATTTTAATTTTTTTCGGAGTCATGATAAAATCTGTTTTTCAAAATGTCGAAAATCTACCCTGGGAAAAAATAGACGTTATTTCAATATCAACACTTTTAGTTTTCAAGGTGTTTTTTACAAAATGTTTGCACAAAAAATTGGTCTTCATTGCCATTTTTAAAACCTGTTCAAAATTTGCTCTAAAAAAAGTGTTATTCAACATCAACACTTTTCGTTTTTTAGTTGATTTTGTATGTTTTTGGGGGATGTTTTGGCTAGAGTTCCCTTTTTGAGTTTATAGTTCTCATTTCAAAGTTTACATTGTTTGTACTAGTTATCTCATTAGAAACATCATGTACCATACTATGAAAACATATTTTTGATGATAAATTTTTTTGAGATGAAGTATTATGTATGCTATATGTTAATGAATGAATATTATATGTTAATGAATAATTTCTACATGTTTCTTTATGTACGTGACCTTGCTTCATATTATGTAAACATATTTTTTATGATAAAATTTATTGAGATGAAATATTTTGTGGATTTACGAATGAATGAATGATTTTTATTTTATTTTTTTATGTATCTTAATGTTTTCCTTTCAACTATTTCCTATATGATGCGGAAGGGGGGCATGAGAGATTCCACCTTCATGTGGATGGCCCTGCTCAGTAGAGAATAAATTAGGATTTGGATAATCTTTGAGCAAAATGTCCTCGATCCAACAAACCGACAACAAAGTCAATATTGACTTTATTGTTGTTTCATTGAGTGGAGGGATGTTTGCTCCAAGATTAAATTACTCCAACAATATATTCTCGAAACCAAGAGAAGCTCATTCAGGTATTGATGCACTCAAGTCCTTTTGATTTGTATTTATTCATCTAATTAAATTTAACATTTGGTCAAATTTAATCTATGTTTGCCTCATTGGTCTCATGAATATGCATAGGGCAACTAGTGTCAATTCAGATGTTGAAATGGAACAACCATATGAAGAAAATAGCTCAAAATGGTAAGGGTTTAAGTGAGAAAACAATTTATTTATTTATTTATTAATTATTATATTATTTATTATTTATTTATTTATTTATTTTTATTTTTATTTTATTTTTATTTTTATTTTTATTTATTTATTTATTTATATTTTTTTTATTAGGGCATTAGGAGAAAATCTTACTCTATTAATTGGGCATAAGGAAATGGTATGATATTTCTTCTATTTTATAAATTATTTATCTCATCTAACTTCTCCTCCTTCCTTTATTTTGCAAGTTATTTCGCTAACATATCTAGATTTGAAAGATTAACTAGGGTCGGAGTCATATACATGAAAAAGTATCATCCAAGGAGTGCCACAGATTTACAAGTTTCTAACATATGAGAAGGTAGTAGATACCAATCTAAGAGCATCTGTGATGGTTGTTTGGATTCACTGAAAGTAGAGGAAGTAGGTGAGTGGATAATATTATATTTAGCTTTTCAATTTCTCTTTTTACGATGACTTTGCTTTATTTTAGGGATCATTTCCCTTGTCTCTGATGATATTATTTTTGTTATGATGTCAATTATTAAGTTTAGAGCTATCCCTAATATTTTTCATTATTTCACTAAATAACAACTTGATTTAACATATTTAGACTAAAAAGCATGACAAATACCTTCCTATAGATATATCAAATTCCCTATAAATACATTCTTTCCTTATTGGTTTCATATCTATGTGTGGATAAGTACATCCAATCCCTTGGACCTAATTATTATTTTGGGAAGTTACTAATATTAACCTACTATGTTGAATAACACTTCTATAGAATAATCTAGTCTCTCTATATCAATTTGAATGGATCTTCTCACTAGACCAAATCAAATTTTAGTAATGTATAATTTTGGATTTGAGTTGCATACACTTCAATGATTTATCAAAAGCCACATTTTTAGTCTTGCTTGGGAGGATAGTGTTGAGAAATCTAGGGTGGAGAGTTAGGTTAAATATTAACTTGATTTCTCTTTAATCTTTTACATTTTCTTGAGATTTAGATTAGGAAAACACCATTAAAATTTAATTTTATTCATCCTCAATACAAATTTCAATAATAAGATCACAATGCAAAAATAAGAACACTGGAAATATGTTCCAAGCCCAAGAAAAACCCCACAAGGGGAAAACCCAAAAATCTCTTCATATAGAATCAATTCAATGAAGACTTCCAAGACATTGACCCAAGACCAAACCTTGCAAGAGATGAGCTAGAAAAACCCTAAATAACATCTCTACCAAATATGGATTGAGGAAACCCTATGTCCTCTAGCAAACTTGCATGTGTGGGAAAGACAAAAGATTCGCTTTTTTCACAGCTTTGTTGGCCTCCTAAGAGTTTCGCTCCTCTTCTTGCTGGACAAAACTCTTCTTTTCTCACTAGGATCAAAATTATAATTTGTTGTGTATGTGTTCAAAAGGAAGTGACCTCCTCTTTATATAGGCATCCTATGGGTGAATTAGGCCTCTCTAGGCCAACTTGAGAAGGTTGATCGACTCATCTATATGAGGCTTTTAGACTCCACATATTACAATAATTATTTTTCTTTCTTAACGCATGAGTGTTACACGTCATTTTGTCACCATCAGTCAAATGACCACCAATTTGGATCTTTCACTATCCGATGAAGTGTGGCAAAGAAATCCACTACAATGCCAAAAGAAAAACAATCCCAAAGACAATAATACTAAGTTATATTTCTTATAAACCTAATTTCAAGCACTAACATTCTTTTCTTAGACACTACTTGTGCATACGTAGTAATGGTCATTATGGTTTGCACAATCTCATGTTATGTTCTCCACTGAAAGGTGCAATAGTCTCTTAAAGTAGGTAAAAAAAAATATTTAGAAGCTTTGTTGGAGGAATAATTCCAAACTAGAAGGCCTCAAGCCCCTACTTACTTGGGTCTCATCCCTTGGTTCATGGATCAAACTCCCTCTCTTTATGGAACCCTAATCCCTCTCTTCATGGATCTCATCACTTGAGAAGAGGATCTCAACCCTCTTTCGCTTGGCCTATAAATTCAACACAGACCAAAGGGAAAGGGTTTTTCTGTAAACTTATGTTGTCAAATTAAGGCTAGGAACTTGTCACTTAAGGGAGGATTGGAGACTATTGGAAGGAGGTTTGCAACATAAAGGCTATGGTTGTATTTCTCCTTTTCATTTAGTTATAATACAAAAGAGTGTTTATTTCTCATTATATTTCTCAATGGATTTGATGCGTTGTGTGTTTACTTCCATTTTTCCATTGATAATGATATTAGGTACTAGTCTCCTTGATCACTAGTATGGGTTTTATATGTCATATACATTTGACCCTTTGTTGTTATTCTGTTTGTAGGTCTGGGTTTTGAGTATTGAGAAACTGCATCAAACCATAGTGAGGATCTTCATTAGGAATCTCGTTTGAAAGGAATGGATTTCATCTTCTAGTATTCCTACTTATGATTCAATAGGAATTAACCTAGGTAAATATTTACTAGTTTGTTTGTTTATTACTAGATTCATTCATTTAATATAGGGAGATCTTGTCTTGTCCGCAAGATGATATTTTGTCTGCCTAACAATGAGCCCTCATAGGGCTTGTACATCATGACTTTGACTCTTTAACCTTTCACCAAGACCCCTAGAGCACTCAATGGGTGCTTTGACCTGGGAAAAAATAATTATTAGCAAGAAATCTATTTCACAAAAAAAAAAATATTTTACAAATAATCTTCTTTTCTTTTTCCTTTTTAAAACTACATCAAGTCATGACATATACAATTATGAAGACCAACACTAGTTACATTTCACCAGTCCCTCTTAACTAGGGATGTATTCATAATTGACTAGAGGTAGAAGGATAATACTTCCATTGAATTATTCTCATAAGAAGAGTAAGATTGGTAAGACATCTTAAGAATCAACATTATTATGAATAAAAATAACATTGTCAACATAGCAAGGCCTTGACTAACAAGATCTATCTCTCAATCAATCAAAGACAAATGTTGGGAGGCTTTACATGGGACAGCATACCACCTGTTAGGGCACATACACCACCCACAGGTTCACTAGGTATGCCCCTTTATAACTATTTTTATCTTGGATTCCTAATCCTTGAAGAACATTAGTCCCCTTAGACCACTCTTATCTTGGATACCCTATCATATCCTCAAAGAGTGTCAGTCATGAGACTACTACCTATCTTGGATTTATAATCCTCAAGGAATATCAGTCTTAGATGCTTACCCTATCCTCCAGATGCCATTCTCTCCTCATGGCCTTCACTAAGATTTATGACTATTAGTCATGGTATAGTGCATGACACATGAAGTAGAGAACAATATCTGCCACTCCCTCATAATCAGGGAGCAATTTCCATCATTAGCTACTATGGTAATAGCTCTCAAGGATCTATCATCATCATCACACGTGTGATATTTGACATTCAAGAGCCCTTTTAAATATATAATCATCATCAAGACAGGGTACACCATCACTTTTCATATTATCAATTTTCATTAGTTGCATCTTCATGAACCAATTGTCCTAGAGATTGAACATGGCTCACTTTAAATGTCTGGAAAGTGATCCACCAAGACATGATCATCGAACCATCTACGATTTTCTATCATATCCATCATTGTGGTGTACATCAGCTTCTCGGACCAAGTACCAATTCAAGAACCCAATGGAGTCATCATAGCCTTCTTAAATCGATTCTTCTTCATATAGCAGGATCGTGCAAAACCTAACAATATATGTGTCATGTCATCATCAACATCATGGTATTCCATCAATCTTAATTAGATTCTTTAGCGAAACATCAACAAATCTCTGCCATTCATCTAGCCATGCTGCTTATTTCCAAATGAAGTCCATCATGTTGCAACTAAATTATCAAAATTATAAGAAGCCTACTCCAAAACAAAGAGAGTATATTATTGGGTAATTTAATTGAGTTAAATTACTTGCATTAAATATCAATCTAGGTTTGTATATTTGTGAAGTACACTTAGACAATATATGCTAGGAATCAACTTTCAATTTCAAAAGGAAATTCTAATCTATTGAAATAAATTGCAAGACTGAAATAAAATCTATTCATGAAAAACGTTTAGGATGAGTATGCACACACTTTATTTTTCAAAATTATCAAATTTGGAACTTGGAAAGAAATCTTTTAATCTATGAAATTTAAATGGAAATTGACATGAAAGAAAACTTATTCTATTGACATGAAAATAAATCTATTCTAGTGACATGAAAGTAAATATATCTTATGAATAGGAAAGTAAATCTATTCTATTGACTTGAAAATAAATTTAATCTAGAAACAACAAATAAAATACTAAGAAAGCATTGAATTCTTAAACTGTGAAATTTAAAGGCAAGCTATTTTGAAAGCACTAATGGATCAATTGAAATTACTAATGTGTGCATTGTCAAATTAGAATCATTCAAGATTATCTATGAATATAAAATAAAAGAAATGAATATTTAACATGAATTAGAAAGCAATGAATCTATGAAATGAAAGCAATAATTCTTAACCTTAAAAAAATATATAAATGGAATAAGCAACAAAGCATCTAATCAAAAGACTTGAAATAAATATTGCAAAAATAGGAAACTAATCTATATTGCAAAAATAAAACATTAAAATACACCCCATACTCATCAGGTGGCCATCATGAAGTGCATGAGAGGTGGAAAGTCGATAAAACTATTGATCAAACACCAGATTTCATCATGAAGGCACAACCATATCAAAGTGAATTACAATGGTATTCATTACATCAATCATAAGCATAGTTCCAATCCTTAAAATCCAAAACTATACACTAAAGAATGAGCATGAATCTCAAACATTTCACACCATTTGAGAGGAGAAGACACTCCTATTTATACAAAAACTATGATAAGTAATTGATAAATGTAAATCCAAATATATCTCCTAGATACACAAATATCTCATGTGGCTACAATGATGTGTTGACATCTAACAATTAGCAACTCTTCATGTCCTCTCACAAATATCTCCTAGCTTTGATACGAGACACTTATGAAAACTTCCATGATCTTTCTCCATGAAATGTGCTTGACCAATGATCTCAAATCTTCCTTAAATCTTGAATATTTTGAAGAGGAAATTCGAATTTGAGTCTTGGAGGACAAATGTGACTTTCTTGGAATATTCAAAATATGCCTACACACATCACAAAGCTCATCCAAATTTTATATATAAGTCAATACATGTTATTTTTCTAATATTTATCCTTAAATTCACTCAAAATACCAAAATAAATGTATTGGAAAATAATGTGTCTAAACCCATATTTAATTATGAAGATGATCTTAATGCATGGCTATGGAGCTATGAAATATGGTAAATTATGAAGCAAAGTGAAATAAAATAGGGTGAAATGAATTCCAATTTGGAGACCCAACATAGGCAATAGTAGTGATACCATCATGGTCATTCTTCCTAAGATGAATAAATATCTCCATGACATCACAAAGGAGGATCCATAAATGACCCTTATTATTGGGTTGAAGCAAGATCTTTATATTGACAAGTTGACTACTATATCAGGTTCATGAATCCTTCTGTATGCTGCTGTTAATTCTTCTCTTCCGGGAATCCACATCCACACGATTATATCATGAATCTATCAGAGTTCCCAAGGATTCAATGGTCTTTATAGTTTCCTCCTTCCATCATGCTTGCCAAAATAGAGGATATGCTCATACTTCTTCCTTTACTTCCTGTACCTGTAGTATTCATTGAAAAGTACTCCTAAGAAAATTATACAATAACAAAAGTATGATGGTAATTTTTTAATCTAGCGTTACCATGGAAACTTAGAGGATGGAATCCTAGGGTTCTTAAGTGCTAACCCTAGACCAAGGGATCAATATACAATTCATAAACCTTATCCATACATAGTTGTCATGAGCCTTAGATTGTGTTGGAAACAATGTTAATACGGGGGGGGGTGGGTGAATCAATATTAAGGTTAATTTAAGATTTTATGCCAATTTATATTTATTCATTCAAACTTCTCATCCATTATATGAGAGAAGCCATTAACAAACAATAACAACAACCATGCCATCCAATACAAGCATACACATCAAGAGAAACAAACAAATGATACACAGAGGTTTAAAGTGGAAACCCTTCCAGGAAAAAACCACCAAAGTTTGATATTGTTATTGATGTGAAAATGAGAGCACCTGCTCTATTACATCAATATGTTTGTGAGCCACCACTCACAGGAAACACCAAATCCAATTGATTTTTCTCTAGCACCCACTAGCATGAAGCACCAACTCCCTCCTTTTGCAAACACCTAGTTAGCCTACCAGAAGCACCATCTAAAGCACCAACTTCATGGATTTGTTGCAAGCACCAATGTTTCATTTAGTTATGAAAGGAGATATTTCTCTGTGATCTCATGCCCGAATGAGATCATCAAACAATAAAAACAAAGACCAATAGAGATATAATAGTGTCCCAACCCAAATAGTCAAACATTCATCAGCCAGTCAGTTCTATATACTACAAGGAAATATGTGCACATTGACCTCCTCGCAGGTTGGGAAGGATTTTGCGTCTAATCTAGATTCCCATGCTCCACTCAAGAAATCTACCTCATCCAAACATAATCTCTATCCCTACACACAACCACAAAAAAACAAAGACAACAAGTGACCTTCCTCGAAAGATCGTTAGATCAAAATATCATAGAAATAAATATAAAGCATGTTGAATACAAACAGATACAGAGAAGTAACATATGATTCTATTAATCATATAAGTGAAAGTACATCCATATACCTTCAACAATAATATACTCTCCTTCAACTTCTGGTATGGTCTCCTCTCCCAATATAGCAAAGCTCTCACACTATAGTTTGGATACTTCCTCCTGACCCCGTTTCCTCTTGGTTAGATTATATAGGGTCATTCTATCCTCCAGGAGAATGTTTCTAGACACCTAGGGGCTTGAGAAGTTAGGAAAATTCTACAATAAAGGACCCCCAACCAACTCATACACAAGTGGGTCAAGTTGATCTCCTTGGGAATGGAAAACTCTAGAAACCTTTTTCTGTATTATGAGATTTTTTTCAATTATCTCAATTATGAAATAATTAGTATCTCATAATTATAATATTTTGGAAAATTAATTATGAGAAATAACTCAATCATGTAATTCCACCCTTTAATCATGCGATAAATCTCACATAAGTAAAAGAAAAGGTGAAAGAGGATGCATTTTAGCAAAAAACAATGAGGTAAGTTGATATTGGGTTTCTCTCACTATAATGGAGTGGAAAATATGGTTATAAAAACCAACTTTCTACTCCTTGGATTTATGCGAGCACCAAATTACAGGAGGCACCAACCCCCAAGCATTCTCAGAAACCCACTAGAGATGGAAGCACCAATTTCCTGTACACAAGCTCCAACCCACACTCAATAAGGAACTAATGTTCTTTGTGGATGGTAGTTACTCTACCTGATATCAACATTTTTTACCTCGGCCCTTGGCCCATGCAACATTCTTTGTCCTCTTCTCACTCTATAGTAGCCCACTGTTCTTCTTAACAATAGTCACTCATCATAGCTCTCTCAACACTTTGTCCATACCACAACCTCATACTATTCTTGGCCCTCTTCTAACAGCATGCAATGAAAACTCGTCCCCTTCTATTCCATAGGCTCTCTCGACCTCTCATACAACAAATCATGCTCACTATGGGTATTTTTCCTCTACATATGAACTCTTAGCCTTTCTCTACAACACTAGTGGACTTGGCCTCTCCTCAGCAGTTTACACACACCCATAGAGCTCTCCACACAGCTCACTAGCAACTATGTTGCTTCCCCATAGTTTCTCAAATACAATCATGGGTTTTGTTTCACTGAAACACAGTCGTCGATGTTGTCTTTATTAGCCATCATTTCTCCATTCACGTTGCCCGAGTGTAATCCTACACCTAGCACTCTTTCCTACTATTATGTTTGATACATAAGCACTCAACCTCATTAACCACTGAGAATGGGCTCTATTCCCTCAATCATTGTTGTTGCATTAAACACGAGGATGGGCACTTGAGTGTTTTTGAACCTACCAAAAACTAAATATCAGTCACATTGTAGACTCAGGGATCTCTTCCATTAAATCTAGCTTAAACCGAGAGTATGACTCTTTGCCACTTAGGCCTTACTTCTAAATTGTCTTCCAAATACTAACACATACCTCAAGCATTCCTCTCCTTCGTGCAATCAAATATTTTGTTTTGAGGCTATATTATTCAATTAATTCAATGAAGCGTGCATGGGAGATCAGAGGTAGCTTATTTCAACTTAAGACAGGCCCAACATGTTTAGTTGGGGTAGCATCAGATGTGCTCTAGCCATGAAAATTAGTGGAGAGGCTAAAGCACATGAGATATCCAAGACCCAGAAATGGTTTGGGCTAATTCTAACCAGTTTGGGAGATATTAAAATAATTAAAACTTTTAATGGAGTTCCTACATCTAAACTTAGGAAAAATAAAATATTAATGAGCCTTAATATAAAACTAGGTTAGAAGGTTCCAAAAGTCATGGATCAAGCCAAATATAATCTTATCCATTGATTAGAGATTTAATCTCCTTGTGTTCTTACTCTATGCCCTTGGTTCTTTGGGCTCCACGACCAAGTGTCAATCAACATCAGAAGCTCCTTGGTATCATAACTTTCTCAAAATGTAATTACGGAGGACTTACGAAATCTTTGACCTCTGAAATATACTTCTAGGGTGACATCATGCTCATGTCATCATCCCCACCTAGCATATCCTTAGTAGTGACAAGTGTCACCAAGATTTTCCCCATTAGGCCACTCAATAATGTTGAATCTAACTGTCATGTGTCCTTCGTATAGCCATGTCATGTTGATGTCATCTACCACCGTTGGCTCTCGAGAGCCAATCAACTTCTACCATGTGTCCTATGTGAGGAGAGAAAAAGGTTCCCTCAATCCTTGGTTTTGCAAACGATTTCCTTTTTAAATCCCTGCTCCCCACAACCCTCAGAACTTTTAAAAGAATTCATTAATAATAAGTTACAAAATTCTAAAGTTTCAAACCTCCGAGGTTCTGATATTTTGACCTTCCTTGGTTTCAAGGTTCTAAAATTTGGCCTGCTCTTAAGGACTTCAAGATCCTTACTTTGGTTATCAATAAGTTTTATTCCTGAGATCTATTTATGGACTTCCTCATTCTGTTGGAAATATTTTTCAAAGAAATTTCATGTGGAGAAGGTCTATTGCATCCTTGAGCCCATTTTATACTTGAAACATGGCTTCAAAATCCCTGCCATTATTTTCACCTTGAATCTTCTCCTTGTGCCTCGAATCCTAGAATCCCTAGCCAACACAACCATATTTTTATGGCTTCTCCAATATTTTTACTATTGTGATGATTTCACTAAAATTTAGCCTGCCAAGCCAATGAAAGAGATCAGAAAGAAAATGTTGTCTGAGGTGGGCATAACCATTCTCAAAGATAGTAAATCATGTTCGCATGTCAAGTACGAAATTAGATCCAATATGCATACAGGCATAAAGGAACTAAAAATACATAATGGATCATCCGATCATATCCAAATAAGTACATTCATGAATATCACATATAAAGAACTGATCAATGATTCTGAAGTGTGTGGCTCTAGATCTACCCTCAAAGCAATTTTTCGTAGTCGATAAGAGCAATACATGCCAACAAGAAGTCAATGGAGACCTTCTCAAACCAGCACGAGCAAAGGACCGAATAGCTTATGTGATAACGAACATGACTCTCACAACTAGGGATGGACGATTGAAAAATAGGTCAAGAGACACCGTAGAGAGGTTGACTCATGTTTAGTTCCCTTGAACAAAAGCACGACTCAACTGTGACTACATGGTAGCATATGATAATCTTGTATAAGTTTGTTATGCAAGAGGCATAAGCATACTCTCCATATGATTGGAAGAGATAACCAATCAGAGGAGTATTGACTCAATAACAAGGTTAAGGCTCTCCTAAGTCAAATTAAAGCCCATCAGAAAGGAGGAAAGAATTATTTTTTGAGTGATTTTTTCAAGGGCGACACAACTAACTCTAGCTGCCATCAAATATGGAAATAATGTCCCGTTCTTGCTCTTTTTTGGGATATATATATTTTTTGTCTTTTTAATTTTTATGAAGCTTGAAAAGGAATAAAAGAATTCTATAGTATATTGGAAAGAACGCGTGTCAAAAAAGTAGATGATCTAGTTCCCAAGAGGGGAACATTACTATGCTCAATGCAAGGTGGCGAAACTGGTCAATGACACTCAAAGGAATGTTCTTTCCATGGGTGAAAGGATGCGCCAAGTTGCAGAGACTAAGTGATTGCAAGGTTGATTTTTCAGAAGACATGGTCAAAACGTGGCTTGAAACCGAGTCCAAGTGAAGCCAGCTCAAGGCGAAAAGGTGCAAATAGTCAATATACAATGCAGTAGTACAGCTCAACACAAAGGAGCCTCCAGGGTATAAAGCCAGAAAATTCTGAAGAAGAACGAGAATGAGTCTCCAATGCTCAAGTCATGGTGGGACTAAAGAGGACTCCCAAGCTGAAGAACAAAATCTCAGCATGGGTGCCAAGTCACAACAAGGTACTATCTAGGGTGCCCATGATAAGGTAGGCTCTACCACATAAGTCATGGCACTTTTAAGAAATGAGAATCTTCTGCATCATATCTTGGTGGGGTCGATCCTAAGGAGAAAATGGAAAAGGAAACTGATAAATGCACAATGCAAGTGAAAAACCTATCCTATATGCCAATTTCGAGAACCAATACCTGTCAAAGTGGATCAACCATAAAAATGTCCAAAGAAGAATTATTCCAAGTTATGTAGACATAAATAGGAACACTAAAAAATAAGTTAATACATCCAATATATAAACTTCAGATAAAATTTGGTGTTATAGAATACAAAACTTGAAAATGTGTACCTTATATGTATAATATGGTACAGGGAATAATACAACCTTGTGGCTTACGCATACTAGTTCTTCAGGACAAGCCCCTCGCGGGGCTCAGGAAAAGGATTCCTTTGGTAGTTAAAACTCATGGCTTCAAAAATTTCATCTTGTGAAGGCAAATCAAACTCTAAGAAATCATGAGAACTACAAGAATCAAAAGAGGGAATTAAGGGGTCCCATGTCCCCATAGGAGGAATCACTCGGTCAATTACCGGGACCAAGTCCCATGAAGGAAAATAATAGTTCAAAGATCCTTCTCAGAAGCAATTGAACATTGAGGATTCAATGCCACAGAGTTCACCCATGGTGGGGTAGAGTCTACTTGAACACTTGGAACAAACCAAGGGGTATTCTATAGTAAATTCGAATTACAATGATGATTATCAGATGCAAGCTGATCAATAGTGAAAATATTCTCGTTATGAGGAAAACACATGACTCGAAAGAGTGAAGACACCACTTCATTCATAGCATAGACATAATCACACCTAAGTAGCATATTAAAGTCTAAAGGGTGATCAATCACCATCATATTGATTAAAATAGTCTTCCCACCTAAAGTAATAGGAAATTGAGGAAGAACACCCATAGATTCACTAGGTCTTCTATCATAAGCTAAAAACTAATTATCAAATGCCAACAAATTTGGAGAACCCAAATCTTTCCAAGTCAAGGAGGATATAATACTTACAGAGGGTCCTTCATCCACCATACATTGATAAATGTTTGTAGAATTAACTCTAACCTTTATCTGGAAAGGTGCAGTGGAAGGAAGACAAGGCTTGACAAGATTATCGCAATCAAAGGAAACACTCCTATAACTTGGAGAAGGTACCTTCAGAGAAACTGGAATGCCCCCTATACCAGAAGACTCTATTGTTAGGAAATTCACCCCCCAAAAGAGGAGTGTAATCAGCCATAGATTTCACTGGCTCGACCATATTATCAACCAATGGTTGATGTGACTATTGAGAAACCATAATAGATTCAAGAGTAGAAGAACTTTCAAACTCAGACCATATCCTTTGTACCTTTGGAATACCAGGGCACAAATGAGTAAGATGGTCTCCCTTGCATATCTTGCAAGGAAACTTAGGTTTAAAACTTTTGCGCTTAGGTTTCTGATCAACATCCATTCTACCAACATGACTATTAATGGTTGGTGGAAAGTCCCTAACATGACTCACAAAGGTTAGTGACTCTTTTCCATGAGAGATAAGACTTGTGCCACTAGCCCTACTCACAGAAGCAGGTGAGTCAATAGAAATATGTCTCACAAAGGTAGGTGACCCATTGCTAGTATGACTCGTAGTGACTAGACTTATGCCCCCAACATGACTTGCAGTGACTGAAAGCTCATCGCAAACATGACTAGCAGAGTTTGGTGATGCATTGCTAGTATGACTTGCAGTGACTAGACTTATGCCCCCAATGTGACTTGCAGCGGCTGGAAGCTCATCTCCAACATGACTAGCAGAGGTTGGTGATGCATTTCTAGTATGACTCGCAGTGACTAGACTTATGCCCCCAACGTGACTTGCAACGACTGAAAGCTCATATCCAACATGAATAGTAGAGGTTCATGATGATTCATTTCTAGCATGACTTACAGTGACTAGAATTATGCCCCTAGCGTGACTTGCAGTGGTTGAAAGCTCATATCCAACATGACTAGAAGAGGTTGATGATGAATTGCTGGTATGACTTGCAGTGGCTAAAGGCTCATCTCCAACATGACTTGCGAAGGTTGTTAATGAATGGATAGAACTATTCTTCTTATTGGTCTTCCTATTTCTCCTCTTTTCAGATCTCTTATTACAAGAGGGAGGAGAAAGAGGAATCCCATATTTATCTTTGAAAGAAGATGAAAAATTAACACCCATTTGATGCCCTTGAAATAAATCATTCATCTGAGGAGCTTCAAGAACATCAGGAATATTGGGAGTGGACCACAGCCAAACTGGTATTCCAACATTCAATCCAGGAATATTCAAAGTGGTCATCAAGTAGTACCAACATTTCCAAAGAAAGAAAAAGCACAAGGATCCCCTTTTGGAAGGGTACCTTCGTTGGTCTCCACGGGAATATTGGCCATACCAAACTTATTCACATATCCTTCCCTTGTGAGAATGTACAAATGAATTTCCAAGGAAGAGAGATGCACAATCAAAACCTTTGCCCTTAAGGAGGAAACTCCACCACTTTCGAAAAGAAAGATCAACAACCTTTCAATATCAGTGGAGTGGTAGGTCAGTCACTCATAATATAAAGTCCAAAAGTGATAAGACAAATCCACCTAAATCCAACTAAATACAAAGAGTAAAGATCACTTGACTATAAGGTCCCTAAGGATGCAACCAATCAAGAAACT
This sequence comes from Pinus taeda, assembly GCA_000404065.3. Taxonomy (NCBI): domain Eukaryota; kingdom Viridiplantae; phylum Streptophyta; class Pinopsida; order Pinales; family Pinaceae; genus Pinus; species Pinus taeda. The sequence goes on from APFE030090699.1 coordinate 120,572, forward strand.
TCCAAGTATTTCTACTATGGGTGATGAGGACCAGACATCAAAATACAAGAAAGTGAAGGGACCTTCCGAAGATAGTTTGGGATAATAATGGCCCAAGCCTACCAGTGAAAGTAACAGAAATAGTTACGCTAACCTCCAAAAAAAAGCCTTTTTTGGTGCAAGCACCCAAGCTTTGCAAGGGTACCCTCTAGAAGTGCTAATGAATGTGATGTAACTTTTGCCTTAGGTTCCATGAGATTCCCCTTCGTATCCACCTATGTGATTCCTATGAAAGGAAACTATGGGAACCAATTCATATCAAAATCTGGGTGGAACAATTGTGATGCAGGATCCAACAAGTACGAGAGGGGGTATCTCTCTTCCTTTTCTTCACTCTCCCCTATGCTTGACTCCTAGTCATGGAGCTTTCTCAGTATTTCTAATGACAATGGATTTCGCTCGTTACTCAACTTCTATGTTTGATAATTTGAGCGGCCTTGGAGAGTTAACTCTCCACTCACCTATTCCAAGGCCCTAAAGAACTTGAACTTTTTGGTGTTTGTTAAGGATGAATTAAAAAGTTCTAGTTCTTTTTATTAAAGTGCTTTATTTTAAAGAGGTTTTTCTTTAAGTCAAGGGTATAACGAGAATGAAACTGATGATGTTTTGACGCAAAAGAAACCAACAGAAACTTATCTACATGCAAATGCAATTATTTTCTTTAATGAAAATGGATTTCTATAGAGTTCTACGAATGAACTTGTACAAGGAAATTTTCTTTTTCCAGAAAACACACTCCACACACTCAAAAGCTAACAAAAAGACTAAAATGTCAGCAATGCAAACTATCTTAATGCAAACTATAATGATGGTGCATGGATGCTCATACAAGAAGCAAATGTGTTCCTTTACAATATCAAAAGGCCAACTTGACTATAAAGAGGGCATGCATTCGAAGAAAAGCTTCCCTTGAAACCAAGCAAAACCAATTGAAAAAGTTCACAATTTCTCAAAACAAAACCAATGATACCAAAAAAAGAAAAAGCTTGGAAAGAAAAATAAAGGCAAAAGCTATGTTTTTGTCTTTTTCTTTTAAAGAAGCTGAAGAAGTTTTCGAGGTCACAAAAAGACTACTAAATTTCAAAGATCAAGAAACAAGCGCAAAGAGTCTTTAAGCTTGGCAAATTATAAAGCTCATTAATAAATGAAACATGAAACAAGAAGGACTACAAACTCACACAAACTAATCTGAACAATGGTAAAAGACTTCAACAAACTCACAAAATGTCAAGAAAGAAAAACTTTCAAAATTTCCAAAGAGACACTCAAAAGGCATGAAAAACCACAAGGTCAACCAAACGGGAAAGCCAAGCAAAGCAATTTGAAATCTGGTTTATAAATGAAATCAAAACCAATTTCTTGTTCTGGAAAACCAGAACATCCAAGAACTTTAGATAGAATCCTTGAACCCAAGGCCCAAAACAAAACCTTACTCAAAAAGAAATCCTAGACCGAATAGGCTTTTCACTAATAAGGAGATTCGAAATTGAAAACTTGCAAGAGAACAAAGTTCTACAAATAGTGGATGACCATAAAATAATAGAATTCACCAGGCAACAGACCTAACTAGGCAAAAAGATTTGAAAAATCAATTCAAAAAATTGTATACGTGACTGTGTAAAGACACAGAGGCATGCACATGCATTTCTAACATAAGAAACTCGCGTATACACGAGTCTGCTTGAGGAAACTAGCATGTATACGTGACTATACTCCAAGAAAAAGGCATATAAAAGACAAAATCAAGAAAAACCAAATCAAGGCCTGATCGAAAAGATCAGACTTGATGCCTAGGAATCTAATAAGTCAAATAACATTGTAAAAGAAAGCAATCAAGAGAATGAACCCTGATCGAGAACAAACAAACCAAACTAGGAATAACAAGAATGTTATCCCGAGTGGAGTCGCCAATTCTATTGCGGGTGGGAACACCCTAAGGTCTTGGGGCGAAAACCCCAATAGAGCGTATGGCATAGAGTAGAAAGAAATGCACAGACAATCAATCTAAATGATTTAACTATTGAACTGGGAAGAAGTGTCCTTACCTAGAGGTCCTACGTTTGGGTAGATCCTGCAGGGTGCAAACCCTCTTCTTCTCCTGATGTCTTTGAAACCTGTAAATTATTCAAGAAAAGCATACACAGTAGTAGAAACATAAATCATATTCATTTTATATACGTTAGATCATATAAACGAATGAATAATTACGCATAAATATAAGATTTATAAACAAATCACAATATAGATCAATGCATAAACATGATTAATATCAGGAACAAAACATCATTTCTTTATTGATGTAAGCTACAAGAAAGGTGGAAAACTACAACCTGAGTCTTCCTCCAGATCCAAGTGAAACTTTTCTCTGAATTCATCCTTTCCAAGACTCAGCAATCTTCCTCCATTATCATACACAAGGATATCTCAAGAAGAATGAAGGATATATCAGAAGAGGAAACAAGGGTTTCCTAAAGCTTTGGGGAGTGTAAGAGGCACAAGGATTTCATCAAATTCAATCAGGAATCAATTAACTATAATATCAATATCTCTTTTTTTCTCCTCTAAGGCCTACCCATGGAGGTTTATTTATACTTCTCCAAATTAGCTTTTTCAGTTGGGAAACAGTTGGGCCACGAGCTACAAGAGGTGAGTAATATATAAAACCTATGAACTCTGCTCAAAATTAAGGAAATTTATTATTTTCAAGTGTTTTAACACATGTACATGGGTTGTGTATATGATAACCCACGTGTACACACTTTTATCATATGGAAAAGTAGAGTATAGGAAATAAAACACTACTTTTTAGATTTTGGACCAAGTCTGGAAAGGAAGGGTTGCCCTAGGCCATAATCAGAGCATCAAATTTACCAAGAGTGCTAAATAATGCTATAGCATTGCTTAATAATACCCTCCTTTAGAATTGATGGAAACACCTCTTCACTTTTCCACATTGATGGCCAATCCTCATGCTTCTTCCACACATCTCCCTGCATGAGCCACCAATAGATTTCTTTCTTCTGGTTGGGCCATTACAACTTTTTCTCTGACAACCTTTTCTCCCCCTTTGACATCAATGGAAAATGGATACAATATGCTTCTTCTCCTCTATGCAATCATTGATTGTCAATGATGAGGGTCTAATTGTTGCTCTGCATTATTCTCTACAAACTTCTCTTCAAGGGTTAAGTTGTTGTTACTCTATAAAATGGGACTATGTGATGTGCTCCCCTCAAACATATACTTCTTCCATGCAAATAATCCTCCATATTTGGACACCTTATGGTTGTCAACTAAATACTTTCTTTTCCAATGCATATTTTGTACCAATTAAAATTTCCCATGAGACTGTTGCCGAATGTAGATACCACCCATAAGTGATGCATTAAGATTGTTCTTCATAGTTGTTGTTGCTTCATCCTCTACGCTCACCTTTTCTGAGCATATTAAACACTTCTCCCCTTGAGAACATACTTCTACAATAGGGAGTTCTACTTAAATAATACCAATTGCAACAAGAAATCGATACAAATTGGATGTTATACCGTGTAACCTCTTATATATATTTCTCAAAAAAAAATGTCCACTTACACAAAAAGTCTAGTCCATGTGAACCCAGACCATCAATTGACATAGCGATGCAAACTAAAGACTAAGGGACATTGAAATCTTATACCCATTGTGCTTTATGAACAAAAGACTACTAGGAAAATCAGATTCACAATCTTAAATGAAGTAAGGGTATTTCACTCAATATGCAAACCTTTCATTCCCTGTTCAATATTTCTTCCAGAGGCAGATAATTGTTGTCTACTACTTCTATCAAAGCAACTCCCCTTGAGCCAATGCTCTCTGATCTCTTGCATTTTCTTCCTTTTCTCTATGTAGGTACTAATATTGTGAACCTAACTTAACTATGGGCCTCTTCGTTCCACACTTCTGCTACAACTCATCTTCTTTTTATAACAAGAAATTTTGTTTTGTACTCCCCCTAAAACCATGCTAGTTTCTCTTTCCTATTTCTCGTATTGTTGATGCATTTGAAATGAACAATCAAATTACTATAATCAACATGGGGACAAAACCATACCTTCAACAAACAAGTGAACCTCTTTTTTTTCCTTCTAGCTTCCTGCATCTGACTTATTTTCCCTCCCTTAAGGCCATTCTCTTCCTTTACTTAAGAGAAATAAAGTATCCAATCGCCCTCAGAATATCTTCCTCCTTCTTCCAAACTTTTAATGGTCGAGTCCTAATAGAAGCATTACCATCTAGCTTCTTCTTTTCCCATGTTTGGGCTTTCTCTTGGTTGTGCATGGCTGGAGGTCACTCCACCTTTTGTTCCTCTTTCTTCACCCAAATCCTCTTGCTTCCTTTTTGCTTTTTTTGCAAGAATATATTTACTGGGTTTTTGCTACTCTTTCCTTCCAAAAGTCTGTTCTCATTACAGATGGTACCTATAAAGGGTTTTCTCATAGGAATATGAGAATCATCCCTCTTAATTTTTCTCTTATTTTTCTTCAAAAACAAGTCAACACCTTAATGATTTCTCCTTATGTTGTTCAACATTCTCTATTTACAAAGAGCATTGAAGACATACTTGTCTTCCTCTACTCTTATATTTATATTCATCCTTAATGTATGACTTTCTTCTGCATCATCTGAGATGCATGCTTCGACTTCTCATGTCTACAACCTACTTCGTTATACCCAAAGTTACCACAATTGTAGCATTTAATATGGCTTAAGAATGGGGAAAAGGAATTGCGATATATTCTAGAAATATTATCAAAACATCTACTCCTACCAACATACCCTTTCCATGCCACTTTGTGCATTCTTGGGTTGTTTATACCTGTTGTGTTATTCAACAAATACCCCCCCCCCCCCCCCCCCCAACATTTGTTAATGGTAGTAGTCAATATTACATTAATAAATGGGGACCCTTTAAAAAATCATTCCAAAAATAAGTCTAGCATTTAGGCATTTTCTTTATTAATTTTGGAATAAAACAAGATATCAATCAAACCCCTTTTAAAAAAGAACTAGTAAATGCTTGCCTTTCCCACATATTTCATGATTAAGCATGATTGAAAGCCTTGCTAACCCACCAACTCTAGCGAAAAGCAATCAAAGAAGGACTTTGTGCTAAAACACTTTGAAAATACTAAATTTCTTATATAAGCTAGGTCCTTAGGTATTTCTCATCAAAACTAAGTCTCACATCGCATATCGCTATTCGTAGAAGGCACACCTTCATAAGTTACCTAAAAAATAAGAGAAATGCGAAATTGCGATCACATCATTTCCCTTACCGCATCGCATTTCGAGCATTTAAAAGAGCACCACAAACTCACCGCTTGTCAAAATTGCGAAATGCGATCAAGACTCGGACCCATTCCCAACGTACATTACAAACAGACGTTTTAGGTCCGCTGCTTAGTAAAAAGGTCTTTACATAGAAAACCTAACAAATGAGCTAGTTTTAGAAATAATAAAAAGCAGCTAACATCTCGCATCTCACATCTCTCAAAAACATTAGAGACGATAAGAAAATAAAAAAGTAATAATGCGATAATGCGATATGTGATTTTGCTTCACAAATTGCAAAATCAGCATTATCGCAATTCAAAGGCTCGCTACCCTAGAAGCTTTCTTCCCGACTTATGATGCAGACATTTATGAGCATTAAAGCAAAGATATAATGAAGCATTAGTGGGCATTTAGTGAAGGTTAATGGCATTTATGTGTGAAAATCCATTCAACGTGATATGATATCTTCTTGCTTTCGTTCAAATAAAACTCCTTTTGTCACCTTTACAAGTTGTTTGTATTATTCCATTTCACGCTCATTATTATCTATGTATATCCAATAGCTGCTATTTTCATCCACTTTCAGGAACAATCAATAGAAAAAATCTTTGGGAGCGATGGTGAAGAAAGGAAAGGTAGTCATGTCTGAGAAATAAAAAATAACTCCTCTATTTTCGGACACTCCATGTATAATATGTTAGAAGAAGAGGAGCCAAGACTTCTGGAAACAAAGATCATAGTTGACAGTCGTGATTCCTTAGATGCCTCCATTTTTTAGATGGCATGCTCATTTTTGCAATGTATAGTTGTGCACCCAAAGATAATCCCTTATACAAATATGGTTAAATGGGTTATTGATGAGGCTGATATCTCAGACATAGAATTCAAGACCAGAAGCCAAGAGGTTATGGGATCCTTTTCACCAGACAACATATGGCTTATGTACCACCTACCAGAGCCACAAGTCATCTATAACAAATAGTTCATTGAGAAGTTTACCAAAGAGAATGAGGACCCAATAGATTGCACCCAAACCTGGTCAAATAATGAGGGAAAAATCAAAAAGGAAAAAAATGGTATGTACTCTACAACGTCTATTTCTCCCCCTCATAGTTTTGCAGTGGGCATGCTATGTAGGATGTTTGGCAAGACCGATAGCACTAAATTTTCCCAAGAATGGCTGCCATTAATAGATGCAGCCGTAAATGCAACTATAATGAAATGGGCCAAAATTTTGTCTAATAATTTAGGAAAGGCAATAATTGATTATAAGAGGAAAAGGAGTGTCTCAACGAGGGTTTACACTCCATTTTTTATGAGTGCCTATGTGATGGATACAATTTGTTTTGGTTCAAAATTTCCTATCATGGGATGGAAGTGGATTGTCCAAGATCCACTTCCCATTCATATATACCATAAAGGCACGTGGGAATCTCAATTTCACCCACATTTTTACAAAATTTGTCATGGAGTCATGCTCCCTATCCACAAAAAGCTTTACAACCAAGATGCTCCTAGGTTTTCCAAGGAATCCGAGGTAGATATCCTCCCAGTGGCTAGATGGTTTGGAGAGGAAACATTCATGTATATCAGGGTATTTCGCAGCATTACCTCGCCACATGTCCTCCCATACTATGTTCCAGACAAATTGATGGCCAGAGAGATAGCATATCAAAAAACTAGTGAGTGTGGGCTGAGCAAAGCATTAAAGGAAGCAAAAAATGCCATTTGGCCTACATTCCCTTTACAGTGTGGAGCATTTTCACTACACGATGTGGGGCATGTGTTTAAAGAATCAAAGATCATGTTATCTCTACAATTACCTAAATTCCCAGGAAGGAAATATGACCCATTTAGCACTGCCAAAGACTTCACTACCAAGATAAAAGTGAAGGTATTCAGTCATGAGGAAGATCCATTTAATGACATCTTCCTACAGAAAGAGACATTCACAGGAGCGAAGCACACGTCATCACTACTTTTTGAGCAAGAAGAGATTGAGGCCTTTCATAAATATAGAGAAAGGAGATTATTAAAGGTCTTGTTGGACCAATTATTGATTGAACCAATAAGGGAGCCGACTCCCAACGTAAGCCCAGAAGGAAGTTCCAGAGGAATCTCTAGAGATGATTCCCAAGCGGAGTCCCAAGCAAAAACTACCAGGAAGTTAGAGCACTCAAAACAAAAATCATACAATGGGAGAAGCAAAAGTAAGGAGTCAGAAATAGATACAACCCAGTCTACAGAAAAGATAGCTAAGCAAACTTCAGCTAAAAAGCAAGCTGAAATTCATTCCACCTCCACCCAGCTAATAAAACCCCACAACATAGAACAACTCAAGAAATTGCAGTAGAGAAAACTGTAAATACTCAAGAAGTAGAGCACATTCTTGTCATTCCTACCTTAAATTGTTTTGAGGATTGATGAGATTCCTCCTTTAGATGTATTCTATGGCCCTACCCAAAAAACTGTTGTTAAGAGACAAAATAAGAAGAGGATGTTGGATGCTAAAGCTGCTACTACTCCCGATAATGGACCGATGGATATTGTCTGGAAAGACTCGCCCATTGACCCATCTGAGAACCTTACTAGGTTGTCATAGTTTGTAGGAGCCTATGCTACAATGACTATCAATAAAGAAACAGAGGTGCAAATGTTTCTCAAAGAAAGGGAAAATAAAATTTGTTGTTAGAACAACAGTTACAGCAAGAAAAATCTAACTAGTAAGTAAAATCACAGTTAGCTAAGCTCCAACAAGAATTCGAGTAGATGAAAATAAAACATCAAGCTAGCTTAGCAAAGAAGGAAGCACAGATACAAGGAATAACTGATCTGCATAGAGATGATCCAAAAAATTGATCAGTTTATTACTTAAGTGCTTAGCCTTAACTCCCAGTTGATGCACCAAAAGGAACTATTATGCTAGAAGATCTTGCAATGGAATTCCTATTGCAAGACAAGTGGCAGGCTGACAAGTCAAGTCATTGAGATGAGATTAAAATATGATGGAATCTTGAAAAGAGTTTCCGACTCCATTACCTAGCAAAATTCAGAAGATGGGAGAAAGGCCAACTTGCCTAAACTTGAGGAATCGCACAAGGAAATTTTATTTGCAGACTGAGATTCTAGGATTAAACAACCAAAAAAGGCAACAACAGATGCAGAAGCAACAGTAAACAGTGTTATCAAGAACATCAATGAAAATTTACATAGCACCAACTTGCTGGCAGAGTCCATTCTAGGTTTTCTTCCAAATGCCAAACAAATCGAATAACAATAGAGGCAGGCAATAGAGGAAAAAGGATAAATAATTAGGAAAATGACCAGGTTAAACTAGGAAGTATACTGGCGACATTTAGTGAAACCTCATAGCAAGTGGATGACCTTACGATGCCTAACCACTTCTACGGAGAAAATGGTGCCAGCACTGACCGACGCCATATTCACTAGGGAGTTGAAATCTAAAATTAGCTAACTGACACAACTCAAGCTCATGGCACACATCTGCAATATTAAGGATCAAACACAAAGGAGTTAGTCACCATGTTCATTTCTATTTTTGTTTTATTTTGCATAAATTGAGGAAGGTCATTTAAACCTCCTCAACTATTTTTGTAATAATCTATTTTTATTTTTATAGTTTAGTATTTAAACCCATCTCTTGCATTTAGAGAGGGGTCTAAAAATTTTATTAGAAACAATCTTCAAAACATGCACTTTTTTCCCTTTGAGGAAGTTCTGGTGAAATGAATGGAACATGATTTATGTTTATCTTATCTAGCATCTTCTACTAAAATTGCACTTTTCTACTCTTAGATGGTGTTGGATTGATTGTAAGTAGATCAATATTGCAAAATCACATGAGCAGGAGTTATTACAAATGATACTTTTACCTCGTAATTTCTTTTTACTTGTGTACTAAGCAATAACTTATCTTCAAGTTATTTATGTATGAAAGTTTGAATCTTGGTTACCATTTATTGCACTTTTGTATCGTGATGGCCTAAATTTTATGTTGAATACATGAATAATTTCTTATGGGATATATCTTTCACAATCGTTTTGGCTAACTATTTATCCAAAACGATTATTGTTAAAACGATTTCATTTCTTATTGTAGTTTAATGATCTTTATTACCAATTGCTTTAAGACATTATTGTAGATCGCATACTTCAAATTTATTCCCAGGTATAGTCATAGATAGATAGTGTTTAAATTAGTATATATACATGTGATTATTTTTTTGGATTACATTACTTTTATCTTAAACATTACTCCAAAATATCACATATCACCCCATCAACATTATCATAAATTAGATTGGGAAACTGGCTCCATTATTCGTAGTCAGAGCCACTACACCAAACGGAAAAGGAATTGCCAACCAAGGTCTGGATCGGGTGGTTTTCCCCCCATGTTGTAAGCAACTATTTTCAAGGCTTCAACATTTTTGGTGCTAGAAGGAAGGGCTGACTGTGAATGGAAACTAAATGAAAATCAACAGGCCATTCTATGAGTAAAACTCCCTCACCATCACCTCCAACTTCTCGATTGCATTCCTAATCTCCTAATCTTAAGCAAGAAGTTGCAAAGAAAACTACATAACGCACTGCTGAAATCCCAAATAAGCTAGATCATTCTTCTTCTACTTAAGCCCTTGAAGTCCAATCCTTGATTAATAAACTATAGGGGATTTCATTATCTCAAGTAGAATCTGAGTTATCCCAAGATAGTGTTACCTCTCAGTTTGCCCCATCTCAATGGTTAACTAGAGCACAGAGTGAAAAATTTTGAATCCCACTATTCGAATTCACATTGCCAAACCATAAGAAAGCTAAGAAAACACCATCTGAATCTCACAACAAGGTTCTCTCATCAACACAATATTCATCTTCATTCATTCCTACCATACCATCACAATATCAATCATCCTCCTCACCACTCCAGATCGTGATTCACACAGGGACATGGACTACATCCTCCTCTCCGACTGCTACACCTTCTCCTACTCACTTACCAGTAATGGCAAAAAATCCTCCAAGGCCATGGACAAACCCATGAGCTGTTAGGATGGTTGGGCCTTTACATCAATTACTAGCTCATCTAGAGAAATGGTTACCAAAATTCACTCCTGATAATGGCCTACTTGTTGAGGAACATATAAACAATTTCATGTTCTCCATTAACTTGAATGAAGTAGTAGAAGAAGACATAGTTGTAAGATTATTTCCATACACTTTACAAGGAGCAACAGGATCATGGTACTTCTCATTACCATCAAGTTCTATTAATAGTTGGGATGCTTTTCAATAGAAATTTATTAACTAAACTTGGAGATGATAGATACACAACTACCCTAATTAATGACCTCTCCAATTTAAAAGCTAAACCTAAAGAACCAATAAAACGCTTCAACTCTCACTTTAATAAATTACTGAATAAAATACTGGCAGCATCTAAGCCTAGTGATGAGGTCCAAAATCAGTGGCATATTTCTGCTCTCCCTTCAAACACAACTATTTTAATCGATAGAGCTACCAAATGCACTTTGGCAGAAAATATGAAAGAGGCAATAGTTGTAGAAAAATGCATTCTAGCTGTAGAAAAGAAAAATGCATTAGAAGAACGAAAATCTAAGAAAGTGACTTTTAGGGATGACTCCAAGAAGAAACCACCTAAAGATCCTTTTGATCTTAAAGGTTACAAAAATTCCTCAAAATAGTGTCTAACAAAATGGTTGATTTCAAAAAACCGGCAACAGAGACTTCCTCTAAGAAATATTTTCGACCATTTCAGAGGAGTTCCCCTGCTAATACTAAACCTCCAAATGCTATATCAAATGCCCAATTATATGGAAAGGAAGATGAAGTTTCAGCAAATGAAGAACAAACAGATGATAAAGAAGTGGCAGAGTTACAAGGAATGTGGGATTTTATACTCCCTAACGAAGAAATTGAAGAAGCATTGCCTGTTGCCACTCGAAGTAAAAACCCTGTTGATTTGCCACAAATAAATCCAAAGAAGAAGGCTTCAATGCCACCTCCTAGGGACAAAACAACATGTAGGAATTCTTCACCAAAATCCACTCAAACCACTCCTTCTCAATTATATTCTTGACCTTCAACTAAAACTCTAATAGTTTATGATGAAATGGAATATAATATTATTGATTATATGAATATGACTAGGGAAAACATCACCTTTCATGAGCTTATAAAATTGAAACATCAGCAGAAGCTACTCCTTAAAGAACTCAAAGCAATATCCACTACACCTCTCCCTATTGCTGTGATCTCACAAGCTTCCCATGAAATGGGAAGACCCCCTAGCACTTCTTTGGAAAAAATTGATCCAACCGACATCGCTCTGATCGGAGGAAGATCTAAATCTCATACTCATCCATTCCTCCTTAGTTTTGAAGTTTTTAATAAGAATTTCCACAATTTTTTAGTTGATTCAGGAGCTTCATCTAACATATTACCTATAATAGTTTGTGCAAAGTTGAATGTTCAGCCCCAAAAATATGTTGTACGTATAGTACAGTTATATCGATCTCAGGTCAAAGTTTTTGGGAACTTAATCAAGTAACCATCATAATTTCATCAAACCCTAAAGTTTTTCAAGTCATTGACATTCTTGTGACTTATATTCTTGAGTTCTATGGATTAATCCTTAGTAGAGACTGGTCAAAGAAACTTCATGGTTATTTTGCAACTGACTAGTCTCACATGTGGCTTCCCTATAATGGCAAGCCAAATCAAATAAGGGTTGATAAAAAAAACATCAAAAGTACATAGTCATAGAGCTAGAAGGAGAAAATGGACTAGTTGCGTATGGCAACAATATAATCGGAAACTACTCAGTGGAATCATTTCTAGGAAATTTCAATGCTTACACTTCACCTTTCTTAGAAAACTATGTTGTATCTCAAGTCAATAATTTTTCCCAAATAGACACTTCTAAGTGCATAAGTTTTGTAGAAAAACCTGTAGTTAACTCTTTATTTTGGAAATTATTTTTTGATGGATCTAAATCCAATGATGGAGCAGGAGCAAGATGCACGTTAGATAGCCCTGAAGGGGAAAAGACTATGTTAGCATGCTAACTTGATTTTGGTTGCACAAATAACACTGCAGAATATGAAGCATTAGTTCAAGGTTTGTATAAGGCCATTGGCCCTAATATCAAACTTGTCCTCAAAGTATTTGGAGATTTAGAAATTGTGATTAAGCAGGTAAGAAATACTATACATTTTCTATCAGGACATTTAAAAAACTACCAATTGTTAGTCCAAGACCTGCCTTCCTACTTTACAACATTTAATATTTTCCCTATTCCAAGACTCCAAAATGCCTGGGTCGATCCCCTAGCCAATGTCGCTTCCAAGCTTATTCCACCGGAACATTATAGCCCCCATCGATTTTCTATTGAATTGATTTTTAGGCCTTCTATTCCCGATAATATCACCAACTGGAAAGTCTTTAATAACGACCTGGATATCATAAGATTTTTGACATCATAAGGCTCTTATGATGACCAAATAGTTGATGAAGACTAGCATGATAACCAACTTAAACAAGAAACAACCAATAATGCTATACCAAAGTCTATAATTAAGTTGGATTATTTATATGACCTCAAAAACAGAATTTAAAAACCCACCAATTCAAAACTTCAGAGTTCAACTCTGAGGGTTGAATTGATTAACCTTGGAACTGACCTGAAACCTCAAAATATTAATCTAGGACTCAAACTTACATCAGATGAAAAATCAACCTTTATATGGTTGTTGAAGAGATACAAGAATTTTTTCACATGGAACTATGAAGATCTTAAAATGTATGACACTTTTATTATTCAACATACTATTCCCATGACATCTGATGAAAAATCTGTTCAGTAGAAATTAAGGAAAATCCATCCTAATTTAGAAAATCATATTAAATCTGAATTGAATAAACTGCTAAGAGCCAAGATTATTTTCCCTGTTAGACATATTTGGTGGGTCTCCAATCTTGTCCTAGTCAAAAAGAAGAACAGATATATTCGGATATGTATAGACTTCCACAACCCCAACAAAGCTTATCAAAAGGACAATTTCCCATTACCTCCTATGGAACAGATATTGCAATCAATTGTAGGCTCAGAACTAATGTCTTCCTGGATGGATTCTCAGGTTATAATCAAATCCTAGTACATCTAGATGACCAGCTGAAAACTACATTCAGAACAAAATGGGGCACTTATGCTTATCAAAAGATGCCATTTGGATTGATAAATGTTGGTGCTACTTTCTAGAGATCCATGGACATAGCATTCAAAGGTTTAGAAAACAAATTAGTAGTGATCTACTTAGATGATATAAATGTATATTCCAAAAAGTGTAGTAATCATCTAAGAGATTTAAAACAAATCTTTGAGCATTGCCAAAGGTATGGAATTTCTCTTAACCCTAAGAAATGTTTCTTCACGTTAAGTGAAGGAAAGCTCCTTGGATTCACAGTGTCCAAAGCAGGGATTCACATAGACCCTGAAAAAATAAGAGAAATTTATGAAATACCTTTACCTCATAACAACAAAGCAATCTTTTCTAGGTCAGATATATTTTGTTAAAATATTTGTCCCTAACTTCTCACGAATTGTTTTACCTCTTCAATCTATGATAAAGAAAAAATCTCTATTTAAATCGGGACACTCAGAACATCCTTAGCAACTCCGAATTTTTCAAATCATTTCATTTTATACACTATCGCTTCTGAGAAATCATAAGCAGCCATATTGACACAAGCCAATGAAGAAAAAGCTGAAGCCCCAATCTCTTTCTTTAGCTCCAATTTGTAGGGGGTTGAACTAAATTACTCAGTTGTTGAAAAACAAGCTTTTGTTGTTTTCAAATCAATAAAACACTTCAGACCTTTTCTCCTCAAAACCCACACCAAAGTAATAGTGTCATTTTCAGCAGTGAGAAATATGTTAATACAAAGGGCTGTAGGTGAGAAGAGAGAAAATTTGGTAACAGCTCTACAAGAATATGACATTGAAATTAGACCAACAAAAATTATAAAAGGTCAATGTTTTTGCAGGATGTTAGCAGGAGCATCTAATCTATTAGCACTACAAGACTCAGTTGATGATGTACTAGTCTATGAGGTAAGCCTTAACGACATCAAGTCAAGATATGTTGATATCATATTTTACTTAAAAATGGATATGCCCCAACACAATTAAATTACAAGAAGAGAAGGGCCTTGAGGCTAAAATCTAGACAATGTCAAATCATCAATGATGTGCTATTTAGAATAAATTATGATTTTGTTTTACTTAGATGTCTTGAAAAATATGAGGCAGAGAAGGTGTTGTAGGAACTTCATCATGGACCAGCTGGTGGACATTATGAAGGAGATACCACCACACATAAAATCTTGCATGTCGGCTATTACTGGCAAACATTATTCAAAGGTACACACAATTATGTAAGGAGATGTAAATTTTGTTATACATCTACTAGGAGACAAAGAAAACCCACATTACAGTTACAGCCAGTCAATATTGAACGACCTTTTGAGCAATGGGGATTGAACATAATAGGTGAGATCGTTCCTTATTCTTCTAAGTAGCATATATACATCCTTACAACAACTGATTATTTTACAAAATGGGTGGAAGCAATTCCACTCAAGGTAGCCAATTCTGAAAAAATCATTGAATTCATCGATCAATTTATCATTACCAGATTTGGTGTACCATCTGCCCTGATGTTTGATAACGTGTCTTATTTTTCAGGCAATGCCATGACAGAGTTTGCTCTTAAAAGAGGTTTTAATCTCAAGTACTCTACTAACTATTATCCACAAGGAAATGGGTTAGCAGAATCTACAAACACAAATATCATAAGGATTATTAAATGAATTGTTGACCAAAATCAAAAGAACTGGCATAAGTCTTTGATATTTGCTCTGTGGGAAAATCGAATAACTCAGAAAGCCTCCATTGGCATTTCTCCTTTTAATTTGGTCTATGGGAAAGAAGCTATCTTACCTACAAATGTAGCTATTCTCTCTTTAGGCTTAGTTTAGTTCAATGAATAAACTCCTTCCTCTTCTATGCAAGTTAGATAGTTACAAATCCTTAAGCTTGAAGAGGAAAGCGACAAAAGCCAGAATCACACACGCACATCATCAACATTTAGTCAAGACTTCCTTTGATTCAAATTCTATAAGTTCAAAATCTTTTCAAATCAGAGACCTAGTATTAAAATGGGATAAAGCTCATGAAGAAAAAGGTAAGCATACCAAGTTCCAAAAAATGTGGCTTGGTTCATTTCAGATTGTGGAACAAATAGGCCCGTCAACCTTCTTATTGTAGGATTTATCAGGCAAGAGAGAATCTCTACCTGTTAATGAGAAAATCTTAAAGAAATATTTTCCATAGAAGATGATCTCTTCTATTCACTGTATATTATAACCTTTATTTTATTTTTCTAGAAAGAATAATACAAGTTGAAAAACATTTACTTTTGGCTTTACAAATGATAGTCTCTTTTTAATTTTGAATTTTCGCTTGTATAAGTAAAGACTATTACGAAAATCATCTTCACACATAAAACATACAGTTAAGTTCTATTTTCTCTGAAACTGCCTATTCTCTGCCAAAAATTATTTGATCTTTGATGACACTTAACTTTAGAAAGAAATATTTCCTCTACATCAGTCAAGAAAAGTATCAATAGTAAAACAAAGTCTCTCTACAGAAAAGCATCTTCAAACTCTACAGCTGTCATCGAGAAGCTCTTAAGGAGCCAATTATTCTCCCCACCTAATCAGCTTTCATTTTTAGAGTGTAATTCTAAAATATACTTAAAACTTAAAGGATAAGAGGTCTCATCAAGAGCCATCTTACCATGATCATAAGGTTGTAACTAGCTGACATTACCAACACTGTATATCAAAACAAGGTAATGGCTTGAGATTGTGTCAAAATACAAGGGGTCTCATCAAGATCCAGCTTGTTGAGTTAAAGTTATAATCAAGTGAATGGAATTGTCAATTTTGGCCACCAATCCAAGGCATTGTCCTTTAAGTGATAAAAAATGAAATTTTGAAGAAACAAGAATTATTTCAAAAAATAAAAGAAATAAGTGTACACTCTGAGCTTATCTTTAAAATTGCATTCTTACCAAGGTGGGATACTGAATCATTGTTGGCTAAAAGGTAACCCTGTCAAGGCTATGAACACCTTCTAGTAGCAGAGGCTCTACCTATGACAACTGAGTATACCAAAAACTGATCTGAGAAGAGCCTCCCTGTTTTTATCTTTAAAACCAAGTAACGACTAATGTAGACAAAGTAACTTTCGTATGAGCTGAGGATAATCAAAAGGTTGATAACTAAGTAGATATTGTTTAAATATTTAAAGAGAAGTATGACTTATGTTATATTTCATGTAAATTTTATTCTCTAAATCATCTTTATTTTGCAAGTTTTAGAAATTTCAAAAAAACCTCAGAGATAACTGGTTCTTCCAAGTGAATCACCAATTATTTTGTTATTCAACAACCCCCCATTTGTTAATATTAGTAGTCAATATTACATTAATAAATGGGGACCCTTTTAAAAATCATTCCAAAAATAAGTCTAGAATTTAGGCATCTTCTTTATTAATTTTGGAATAAAACAAGATATCAATCAAACCCCTTTTCAAAAAGAACTAGTAAATGCATGCCTTTCCTGTATATCACATGATTAAGCATGATTGAAAGCCTTGCTAACCCACCAAATATAGCAAAAAGAAACCAAAGAGGGACTTCATGCTAAAACACTTTGAAACTACTAAATTTATTATATAAACTAGGTCCTTAGGTATTTCCCATCAAAACTAAGTCTCGAATCACATATCGCTATTCGTAAAAGGCACGCCTTAATAAGTTACCTCAAAAACAAGTGAAATGAGAAATTGTGATCATATCATTTCCCTTACCGCATCACATTTTGAGCATTTAAAAGAGCACTACAAAGTTACCGCTTGTCGAAATTGTGAAATGCAATCAAGACCCAGACCCACTCTCGACATACATTACAAACAAATGTTTTAGGTCCACCGCTTCATAAAAATGTCTTTACATAGAGAACCTAACAAATGAGCTGTCTTAGAAATAATAACAAGCATATCACATCTCGCATCTCACATCTCGCAGAAACATATGGGACGATAAGAAAAGCGAAAAGGAATAATGCGATACTACAATCTACGATATTGCTTCACAAATCACAAAATTGACATTATCACAATTCAAAGGCTTGCCATCCTTGAAGCTTTCTTCCCAAATTACGATGCGGACATTTATGAGCATTAAAGCTAAGAGATAATGAAGCATCATTGGGCATTTAGTGAAGGTTAATGGCATTTATGTGTGAAAAGCCATTCAACATGATATGATATCTTCTTGCTTTCATTCAAATAAAACTCCTTTTATCACCTTTACAAGTTGTCTGTATTATTCCATTTCACATTCATTATTATCTCTGTATATCTGATAGCTATTGTTTTTCTCCACTTTTAGGAATAATCCAAAAAACAAATCTTTGGGAGTGATGGTGAAGAAAGGTAAGGCAGTCGCATCTGAGAAATCAGAAATGACTCCTCTATTTTCGGTTACTACATGTATAATATCTTAGAAGAAGAGGAACCAAGACTTCTGGAAACAAATATCATAGTTGATGGTTGTGATTCCTCATATGCCTCCATTTTTGAGATGACATGCTCAGTTTTGCATCACATCGTTGCACACCCAAATATAATCCCTTATATTGATAGGGTTAAATGGTTTATTAATGAGGTCGATATCTTAGACAGAGAATTATGGACCAGAAGCCCAGAGGTTATGGGATATTTTTCACCAGACAACATATGGCTTATGTACCGAGCCACAAGTCATCTACAACAAACAGTTTGTTGAGAAGTTTGCCAAAGAGAATGAGGACCCAATAGACTACACCTAGACGTAGCCAAATAATGAGGGCAAAATCAAAAAGGACAAAAATGGTATATACTCTACTAGGTTTATTTCTCCCCCTAATAGTTTTGCAGCGGCCATACTATGTAGGATGTTTGGCAAGCCCGATAGCACTAAATTTTCCCAAGAATGGCTGCCATTAATAGATGCAGCCGTAAAAGCAACTATAATGAATTGGGCCCAAATTTTGTCTAATAATTTAGCAAAGGCAATAATTGAGTATAGGAGGAAAAGGAGTGTCTCAACGAGGGTTTACCCTCCATTTTTTATGAGTGTCTATGTGATGGATGCAATTTGTTTTACTTCAAAATTTCTTGTCATGTGATGGAAGTGGACTATCCAAGATCCACTTCCCATTCATATATACCATAAAGACATGTGGGAATCTCAGTTTCACCCACAATTTTACAAAATTTGTCATGGAGTCATGCTCCCTATCCACAAGCAGCTTTACAACCGAGATGCTCCTAGGTTTTCCAAGGCAGCCAAGGTAGATATCCTCCCAGTGGCCAGATGGTTTGGAGAGGAAACATCCACGTATATCAAGGTATTTGGCAGCATTACCTCGCTACATTTCCTCCCATACTATGTTTTGGACAAATTGATGGGCAGAGAGATAGCTTATCAAACAACAAGTGAGGGTGGGCTGAGAATTCAAGCATTAAAGGAAGAAAAAAAGGTTATTTGGCCTACATTCCCTTTACAGTGTGGAGCATTTTCACTACATGATGTGGGCCATGCATTTAAAGAGGTAGAGATCATGTTATCTCTACAATTACCTAAATTCCTAGGAAGGTAGTATGACCCATTTGGCGCTGCCAAAAACTTCACTACCATGGTAATAGTGAAGGTAGTCAGTCACAAGGAAGATCCATTTGATGACATGTTCCTACAGCAAGAGACATTCACAAAAGTGAAGTACATGTCATCATTACTTTTTGACCAAGAAGAGCTTGAGGCCTTTCATCAATACAGAGAAAGGAGATTATTAAAGGTCCCATTGGACTAATTATTAATTGAAGCAATAAGGGAGTCGACTCCCAGCCTAGTCCTAGAAGGAAGTTTTAGAGGAAACTCTAGAGATGATTCCCAAGAAGAGTCCCAAGAGAAATCTACCAGGGAGTCAAAGCACTTAGAACAACAATCACAGAATGGGAGAAGAAAATTAAGGAGTCAGAAAGAGATACAGCCCAGTCTATAGAAAAGAAAACTCAACAAACTTTAGCTAAAAAAAAGACTAAAATTCATTCCACCTCCACCCAGCCAATAAAACTCCTGGTGATTGATTTAGATGAAGAATGGGAGTAGTTTAACTAAAAATTCCATGCAGAGGAACAAACACCAGAGCTACAAACTCCACAACACATAATCACTCAAGAAATTGCAGTAGAGAAAACTGTAAATACTCAAGAGGTAGAGCACATTCTTGTCACTCCTACCTCTGAAATTGTTTTGAGGATTGAGGAGATTCATCCTTTAGATGTATTCTATAGCCTTTCCCACAAAGCCATTGTTAAGAGATAAAGGAAGAAGAGGAAGTTGGATGTTACAGCTGCTACTACTCTCGATATTGAACTGATGGATATTGTCTGGAAAGACTCACCCATCAACCCATGCAAGAACCTTACTAGAATGTCACAGTTTGCAAGAGCCTATGCTACAGCGACTATCGATAAAGCAATAGAGTTGAAAATGTTTCTCAAAGAAAGGGAAAATAAAATATTGTTGTTAGAACAACAGTTATAGCAAGAAAAATCTAACCAGCAAGCAAAAACATAGTTAGCTAAGCTCCAACAAGAATTTGAGTAGATGCAAATAAAACATCAAGAAAACTTGGCAGATAAGGAAGCACAGATAAAAAATAACTAATTTGCATAAAGATGATCCAAAAATTGATCAGTTTATTATTGAAGCACTTAGCCTTAACTCCCAGTTGATGCACCAAAAGGAAGTATTATGCCAGAAGATCTCGCAATGGAATTCCCATTGCAAGACAAGTGACACATTGATGAGTCAAGCCATTGAGATGAGACTCAAATATGATGAAATATTGAAAAGAGTTTCTGACTTCAATACCTGGAAAAATTCAGAAGATGGGAGAAAGGTCGACTTGCCTAAACTCAAGGAATCATACAAGGAAATTGTATTTGCAGAATGGGATTCTAGGCTTAGACATGAAAAAAAGGCAATAACAGATGCAACAGTAGTAGCAAATAGTGCTATCAAGAAAATCAATAAAAATTTAGATAGCGACAACCTACTGGTAGAGTCCATTCCAGGTTTTCTTCCAAATGTCAAACAACTCGAACAACAGTGGAGGTAGGTAACAGAGGAAAAAGGAGAAATAATTAGGCAAACGACCAGGTTAAACTGGGAAGCATACTGGGAACATTTAGTGAAGCCTCATAGCTAGTGGATGACCCTGTGATGCCTAACCACTTCTACAGAGAAAATGGTGCCAACACTGACCGACGCCATGTTCACTGGGCAGTTGAAATCTGAAATCAGCCAACCAACATAGCTCAAGCTCATGACAAACATCTGTGATCTTAAGGATCAAACACAAAGGACTTAGTCACCATGTTCATTTATATTTTTGTTTTACTTTGCATAAATTGAGGAAGGTCATTTAAACCTCCTCAACTATTTTTGTAATAATCTATTTTTAGTTTTATAATTTAGTATTGAAACCCCTCTCATGCATTTAGAGATGGGTCTAGAAATTTTATCAGGAACAATCTTCAAAAAATCCACGTTTGTCCCTTTGTGGAAGTTCTGGTGAAATGAATGGAACAAGATTTATTTTTATCTTATCTGGCATCTTCTACTGAAATTGCACATTTGTACTCTTAGATCGTGTTGGATTAATTGGAAGTAGATCAATATTACGGAATCACATGAGCAAGAATTATTACAAATGGTACTTTTGTCTCATAATTTTGTTTTACTTATGTATTAAGAAATAACTTCTCTTCAAGTTGTTTATGTATTAAAGTTTGAATCTTGGTTACCATTTATTGCACTTTTGTATGGTGATGGCCTAAATTTTATGTTGAATACATGAATAATTTCTTATGCGATATATCTTTCACATTCGTTTCAGCTAACTATTTATCCGAAACGATTATTTTTAAAATGATTTCATTTTTTATTGCAGTTGAATGATCTTTGTCACCAATTGCTTTATGACATTATTGTAGATTGCATACTTCAAATTTATTCCTGGGTATAGTCATAGCTAAATACTGTTTAAATTAGGATATATGCATGTGAGTATCAGTTTAGATTATATTATGTTTAGCTTAAACATTACTCCAAAATATCACATATCAACCTATCAGCACTATTATAAATTATATTGGGAAACTGGTCCCATTATCCCTAGTCAGAGGCACTACACCAAACAGAAAAGGAACTGCCAACCAAGGTCCAGACCAGGTGGTTTACCCACCATGTTGTAAGAAATGATTTTTGAGGCTTCAACACTACCCAACACATCTTTTTTTCTTGCATGCCATCTATAGACCATGGCTTGATGTTCAAAATTATTGCAAGAAAAACAATACCCATAAAAGGGATTTTGAGAATTGAAGAAACCTTTACCTTGAGGACTTTGTCCTTGAGGGGTAAATCACCTCTATTGGTTCTTCATATAACTTCCATGGTTGTCTAAAATGTTTTCTTGTGTTCTTCCTTGCAGTTGCCTATCTTTATTTTGTTGCTTTCCTTGTTGTTGTTTCTTAGCATTTTGTTTTTTCCTTTTCTTCTCTTGTTTCTACTACTATCCAAAAACTTATTTCCCTTTGTTATTGTTGGAACATCCAAAAAGCCTTTACATTGTTGATTGGCCTTTTAGCCATTTCCTCCTTAGATCTTGGTTCTTCTTTGAAACCTAATCCAGCCTTGATGAGAGGGGATATTTTCTGAGCAAGCATCTCATCCAAGACTTTCTTGCAATCCCCAAGCTTCTGATGTTGTGAAAAATCTTTATTTTTCTTTTCTAGTTCATGTCTAAATGAGACTAGTTCATCTTGTGGTCTCTCATAGTGATCTTCTCTTCCATCTAGCGGAATGGTCAGCCTCCCATTGAATCTTCTAGCCTCTTCTTGTTGAGAATTTAGATCAACTATTATTTTTCTCTTCTCATTATCAAGTTCATACTCATGAAATTTATCCTTTTGCTTGATATTTGCTTCTTATAGATGCTTTATCTCTTTTAGAGAATAAATTAGTTTATTCCTAAAGTAGATCATTTCATTCATATCATTTTCTTCATTATTAAAGGTTATAGCAGAGCCACCATAGAGATCTAAGTTCTTCTCTGTATCCATGAAATCTTGCACATGTGTGAGGAATATCCATTCTTCATCACTATTGGGGGTACTCTTATGTTCTCTTATGGATGAGAACACCCGGGATCTCTCTTCTTTCTTTGAAATACTCTAATTTTCTATTGATACTAAAGTAGGTCTATATACATCACTACTACTAGTTGTGTGGCTATCTCTATCCTCAAGTGATTCACTTGAACATCTAGATAACGAGTGACCTATTTCTTTACATTTATCACAAAGTAATGGCTTACCTTCTAAGTCACATGGCCTCTCATCCAAGTCTTCTTCTTCACCATCCTTGGAGTGAAGATCAACAATTTGCTCACAGGAAGAAATATCTTCAATATTTTGAGCATCTTTCCTTTTAGATCCCTTCTCCTTTTCCTTTATTTTCTTCTTATCACCAGTAGCTACATGTTCTGATTCACTACATGAGTAAAAAGGTTCTTCAGCCTTCTCTTGATCCACATTGCAATCTTCTCCATACAAAAATTGTAATATTTTTAGCACTTCCTTTTCTTTCTCATAGTGCCTTACTTCCTCAGCGTTTGATTTAGACAACCCTTTCATGATGATTTCCTTGGCTTCTTCATTCTTCTCACTCTTTTCTCCATTCAATAAGGAGTACCATACATCAACATCCAAAGCCATTAAATAGGCTTCCATTCTAACCTTCCAGAGTACATACTCTGATCCATTTAAAAATGGTACTCCTTATGATGTAATCCAACCTTTATTAGTCATTGTTTCCATTTGATCGACCTTCGAGAAATTAAGTTGTTTCCTCAAGGAACCTCTCTCTGATACCAATTGTTGGAAACAATGTTAACATTGAGATGGGGGCTGAAACAATATTAAGGCTAATTTAAACTTTTGTGTCAATTTATATTTACCCATTCAAAATTGGCATCCCTTCTATGATAGAAACCATTAAAAAACCATAACAACAACCATGTCAACCAATACAAGCATACAAATGAAGAGTAGAAAACAAATGAGACACAAAGGTTTAACATGAAAACCCTTTTCGGAAAAAACCACCAAACCTTGTTGTTGTTATTGATGTAAAAAATGAGAGAAACTACTCTATTACATCAATCTATTTGTGAGCCACCACTCAGGGAAGCACCAAATCCCTTTGATTATTTTCTAGCACCCACTAGTAGGAAGTACCAACTCCCTCATTTTGTAGAGACCTAATCAATCTACTAGAAGCACCAACTTAATGGATTTCTTGAAACACCAACTTGCAACTCCTTGGATTTATGCAAGGAAAAACTTGTTGGAGGCACCAACCCCCAAGCCTTCTCAAACACCCACTAGAGATGGAAGCACCAACTTCCTGTATGCAAGCTACAACCCACACTCAACAAGGAACTAATGTTATATGTATATGGAAGCTACTCTTCCTGATATTAGCTATGTTATCCTCATCCCTTTTCCCACACAACATTCTTTGTCCTCTCCTCACTCTATAATAGCCCATTGTTCTGCTCAACAATAGTCACTCATCATAGCTCTCTCAACACTTTATCCACACCAAAACATCATACTATTCTTGGCCGTTTTCTCTCAACAACATACATTCAACACTTGAACCCTTCTATTCCACATTCTCTCTCATCATGTCAAACAATAACACAGGCTCACTCTAGGTCTCTTTCCTCTACATAGGAACTCTTAGCCTCTCTCTGCAGCACTAGTGGACTTTGCCTCTTCTCAGTAGCACACAACCACACCCACAGAGCTCTCCACATAAATCACTAGAAACAATGCTACTTCCCCACAGTTGCTCAACTGTAAGACTAGGTTTGGTTTCACATAAATACAATGATCGATGTTGTCTCTGTTAGCCATCATTTCACCATTCACGTTGCCCAAGTGTGCTCATGTACTTAGCAATCCTTCCTGTTATTTCATCTGATACATAGGCACTACAAACTCATTAACCAATGAGAATGGGCTCTATTCTCTCACTCATTGTTGTTGCATTAAACATGAGGATGGGCACTTGAGTGTTTTTAAACCTACCGAAAAATAAATCTCAATCACAATGTAGACTAAAGGAAATCTTCCATTAAAATTAGCGTGTACCAATAATATGGCTATTTACCACTCAGGACATACTTCTGAATTGTCTACCAGAGACTAACATGTACCTCAGGCATGGCTCTCCTTTGTGTAATCAAATATTTTGTTTCGAGGCTCTATTTATCGATTAATTCAATAAAGCATGCGTGAGATATTAGAGGTAGCTTATTCAATTCAAGGTAGGCCCAACACTCTTCTCTAAATATTGTAGTCGTCGTCACCCTTGAATCATCAACCTTGATAGTCGCTATTTATTCCAATGACCAACTCTTTTGTGTTAAATTTTATTAGGGTGACATTGTTCTTTGCTATGATAGATGCATTTCATCATTAATGCATTAAGTTCACCCCATATCATCATTACATTATTCAGATCTACACCATTATACATCAGCATATGAAGTTACATAGAAATAAACAACATCACCATCATCATAAATGCAACGGAATATAAAAGGAACAATAGAATAAAAAATGCACACACATCGTGACACCAGGATTGGTCCAAGACCAGGGCAAAACCCATTATGGGGAAACACCTGCAAATCTTCTTCTTCTTAGATCGTCATCAAATGATGTAGAAAAAAAGAGTACAATGATCCATAACTTTATCTATGCAGCAAAAAAATAATAATATCCATGAAATAGATGTAATCATGTTAGGAATTACAAACTCTCATACTAATGGTTGTAATGTGCTGTCACAAACTGATGTCAATTGTTGTATATTGCTATCACTATTCAAACACTATTGAGCATTGTTGTCATTGTCAATGAGCCCAATACATATGTCTGCAATGGATACTAAAAAATCAGATCTACAAATCTACATAATTGTATAACAGTAGAGAGAGACCCAGATCTACCAGATCACTAAAGTCAATTGAATCCAAGATGTCAAATCTTAGATTTGAACTCTCGTTTCCCTCATCAGGTCTGTCTATGTGTGACCGAAACACCTTGGTCACTCTCTCAATCACTGTATGCGATCAATTGTAACTACAAGGTTTCTCTCAGAAGGTCTCGATGTGAGAAAATATTGAACTACTGCTAAAACCCAAAGTTGTACCCTTGTCGAGTTGTGCAAGCAACCGAGATGACATGGTTGCTCCCAGGGTTACCTTGTGTAAGCGACCTAGGATCGGAACCTTCAGATTTGCCTCTGAAACCAAACTCACTCTCATTGAACTATCTCCAAGCAACCAGATAGATAGATTCACTCTCTTGCCCACTCTATGCCTATGAACAAGGATGAAAAAATTATGTTCCGTGCCAGCAACCGATATCCGCAAAACCCTAACCTAGAGTGAACCTTTCACCTGTGATTTCAAACCCTTGAGCGAACTTCTTCCGTTGAACCTAAGTGAACCAAGAAAAAAGAGAAGAGAATATGTGTCCAAATGATCTTGAGGTCTCTTCTACTTATAGGCTTTCTTGGGGGTTCACTTGGGGTTAAGGCTGACCCAAGCAATTACTCATGTGGTTAGGGCCAACCCATTCCATAACACATGTATGAATAAAATAATTCATAAATCAACTTTCGCTTGACAAAATTGGGTGATCTTTAGGTTGATTTTGGTCCTTTCAAAAAGGCAAATTTAATGAGATAATTATCTCATTCATTTGAGATGTATAACATGGAATTTTACCGCATTTGAAAAAATTAATACTTCCTCTCAACAAGGAAGAATTCCACCTACCAATATCTTTCCATCAAACAATATTCCATTTTGGAATCTTCGAGTGTCATCGCGTATCATCATGGATCATATTTGTCATGTAGGCATCATGCCATGTCCATCTCAAGTGTCTCATCATCACAAATCATCATTGTACATCTCAATCTATCTTTTGCTTATTCTTTCTTATCACTTTATTTTTCTTACTCACATGTTGAACATTATCTGATCTAGAAGAATAATAATTTGTTACTGGAGGGGATTTTAACCTACCACCCTTTATCCAATCAGTCTGCTATCTGGAATCTCTATTGGCGGGCTACTACTGGGAATATCATCATCAATCATCATCAAAGAGCATATCATCAAGGGGCACATCTCAACTTGGAATCGCACAAGAGAGTACACCCTCGACCCTAGAATTTCAGCGGGGTGCTTACCCTCGACCTGAAATCATATCAGGCTATCTCAACCCATCCTATTTCCTACTAATCTTCCCATCGATGACCCATAATAGCCATGTGGTAGAACACCTACATAATAATAAACTTAGGTTGTACACCCCAAGTACACTCTCAACCTGTTGGAAAAAACAAGGAGCGATATTTCCATAAAGCTGGCTTGCTTGAGGGTATGATGGCAACTGGGGTATACTCTGCAAAGACGAAGAGGGGAGCAACTTCTTCAACCCTATAAAGACAAGGGATCCACATTCTTCTACCCTGGGTAACAGATAGGGTAAAACCCAATTTTCCAGAGTTCCCTCAACCCCAGGAGCCCTCTATTTCAATTCCTCACACTGGGAGCTCATGCAAGGTAGGGAGATTTTTTCTCAGTGTCCTCAATCAACACTACTCTCATCATCAATTTGTCTCAATAGCAGTTTCTTCCTGTTCATCCAGAACATCAAACCAAATGTCATGTTAGATCATATACAATTATATGAATCACAAAAGGATACCATAATCATCCTCCCTCTCAAGGAGGTGCCAACCACAAGCCTAAGCTTATTTTGAAAAAAGAAACTATCTCAATATATGAGAGTATCTCGATCTAAAATATAAATATGGGACTTATTTCCCATCAGATCATCACAATGTATCCATGTCATATCCAGATCATGCTCAAACAACTCTCTAAGGAGCTACTATATCTTGCCTCAAACTAGATATGCTAGCAACATCATGATCAACCTCAGTCATGCTATGGATCTCTCATCCAAAATATCATGGAAGATCACATACTAAAGTAGCATCCAAATGTTCTTATAAACAACAATCTCAAATATTAGCAATACATTTGTGCAAACAAATATCATAGGAGAAATATCTCATTATGAAAACTAGAACACCTCATGTAGATATTTCAAAGCATGCTCGGTGACAACTCTATGTGAGTGAAGCAACTAACTCATGAATTTATTCAGATTCTATGTACATCATACATACACAAATGGATGTTCAAAGTGGAACATCAATGCTTCAACTGTTGGATACCACGTCAAGTTCAACAACATATGGAACTTGA
Organism: Pinus taeda; assembly: GCA_000404065.3. Lineage (NCBI taxonomy): Eukaryota > Viridiplantae > Streptophyta > Pinopsida > Pinales > Pinaceae > Pinus > Pinus taeda. Next base: position 148,568 of record APFE030090699.1, read on the forward strand.
AATCCGAGTATCCAAGGATTTGCAATTTTCATTTTTCAAAAACATTTTCCAATAGCTTTACAATATAAAATTTCTTTCCCAAATTCCAGAAATCAATTCATCATGCCATGATACATTATTTCAGGCTTCATAAGCCATCTCCCTCTCATTTAGATCATCATAGGATCATCACTTGTCACAAGTAGATCATCAGGATATAAAACCAAAACCATAATCAATATCGAAGCCATACCTTGGAACTCATCATCCTGACTTCATCAGATAACTGTCAAATCTAGACATATCTAGATCGCAATGCTCTAAGAATAATCCTTGCTAAGCTAAAATAATCATCCTTACATAACTCAATGGTGTACCATCAATCAACAAGGTCAACTCATCAAAGTTTATAAGCCAAATCACAACCATTATCAAAGTTATCATTATCATAGTATTAATACTTTCATCTAGGAGACAGGTGGAGCGCATATCAAATCATGACTTCATCATCCCAACAAGTCATGCATTGTTAATTTGAACTTGATTAATTCATTCTCATAATCACAACCATCATTACTTCAACTATTGTTCTAAGAACAAGGAGGCTAATCTCCACATACCCACATAAGTCATCTTGCCCACATAGTATTGATATTAGGGAAAATCAACAATCATCAAATTAGATCACTAGACATCAAGTCAAGTCCAAATGATATCATAGAGAGATCTATAATCAAAGCACATCTCAATCATCAATTCAAAGTTATTGTCAAGCATCATGATGAAACCTTGTTCATATATATATCAGTAATGAAAAATCATGGCAACCTCTTGTAGCACAAACATAGTGAAATATCTATATGTATGTCCCAATCACCTGCAAACACAATTTCAATCTACATGGTCATGTTATGGAAAACATTCAAGCTCTTCCTGCTAGCATATATTGTTGTTATCTACAATAAATTTTTGGTACTGACATCTTCTTGGTGACCATATGATTTCATGCACAATACTTCATTATATGATCAACAATTTAACTTAACAACTTCATAAATCAATTAACAGTGGAAAAATATGTCAAGGACATCATGATTTAGAGTCCAGAAAGCTTCAAAAAGATTCAAATGATGGTCAAGAATAGTCAAACCTCTGGTCACTCCCTTCATGTTAGCATGAGAGTCACTTTGGCTGCCTGGGCATTGTTTATGCCTTAGCATGCGACCGTCCAGGGATGAGATCTTCTAGATCTATGACTGCATCTAGAGCAAAAACCCTAATGTTTGTACAAGCTTTAGATCTAAGACTCTACTACAAATCAATACTGTCAGATGCACATAAATCATACTTTAGTAGCATAAAATATAAATATTAATAAGGGTAAGAATCTTGAGAAGATATTCTCGCTGTGATTGGGGATATGCATCATTCACTTCATTCATGTAAGTAACATATCTCTACTAGAGTCATGCAACAACAAATGACTATCAAAATCATGCCATTAATAATTCATCAAAGGTTAGACTCAAAGCAACAGATATATCTCAAATATTATGAACACAATAACACTTTCTATCAAGTCATGCGATCAAGTTACGACATTCATTTTAACCATATGTCATAAAGACAAGACCAAAGGTAGTAAGAGGTATGGCATATCAATCTTACACTTGTGCCTCTCGCATCAAGGTTACCATTCACTTCATTACCAATGAGATCAGATTAGGTAATTCAATAAAGCTTTATCAAAACAACAAGAGTGTCAATCACTCTTTCCATATGATTTCATCATGCTTATTGAAAACATTACCAGCAAAATCATGTATAGGAGTCAATGAACTATCCTTCTATATGAAATCCATCATGACAAGTATCAAGAGTATCATTTTCTAGAGCCAAGGTGCTATCCTTCTTTATAGGATCAAGATATCCAAGAGATAGATCATAGATTTTAGCCAAACATCAAGAGTATCAATGTATCAATATTAAATAGCCTCATAGAATTCAAGAAGGTCAAAATTTTCAACACCAAGTGCATAATTTCATCATAGGAGACATATATCCAAGTCACTTTCATATGCATGTATGAGCCATCAAAGAAAGAAGCATTCTCATCATACCTTAGGGCTTACCGAGCCAATATTTGAAACACAACATACCATGCATACCTTGTCATATTCAAATACCTGAGCACCTACTCATTAGACACAGGTCACTTGAAGCACTTTGTCATATTTTCATCAAGTGCCTCTTTATTTCTTTCTAGAATTCCATCTCAAAATGATCTTCAAGAAGGATATACTCATCACAGCTCATGAAGGAGGTTAGAAACATCCATATACTCAAATACATATGCATAAAGTACAAGCAATAAACATAATCATCGTATCTATAAGTCTAACACGTAAGAAGCATCATAAGTCAATAAATACTTATCTTCAATGAGAGATGATCCCCTCCCTCTTCAACCAATCTTCAATAGACATCAATGTCCATGGTCCATATACCAATGTTTCCTTCAAGTATCCAACCAGGTCTGCTAAGTATTATCCCATCTAGGGCTTCATCAAACCTCCTTCAAGTGCTTGAGCATTTTCTCATTGACCATATTAGGTTCCATATCTCATATAGTTTCCATAACCAAGGATTTCTCTTTAACCCTAACCTCATAGAATCCATCAATCCATAACAATCAAGTTACCTATGGTTTTATTCAAACACTAGAATTCTTTTAGGTCTCCACCATCCTCTTCTTGCTTCCATCAATGGTGTCATCATTGGGGTGATCTTCATGGCTTTACCTCAACCCAACTCTAATACCATGCTAAATTTTCTTAGGGTGAAATTGTTCTTTGCTATGATAGTTGCATTTAATCATTAATACATTAAGTTCACCCCATATCATCATCACATTATTCAGATCTACACCATTATACATCATCATATGCAATTACATAGAAAGAAACAACATCACCATCATCATAAATGTAACGGAATATAAAAGGAACAGTAGAAGAAAGCATGCACACACATAGAGACACCAGGATTGGTCCAAGACCAGGGAAAAACCCACTATGGGGAAACCCTTGCAAATCTTCTTCTTCTTAAATCGTCATCAGATGATGTAGAAAAAGAGAGTACAATGATCCATAACTTTATCTATGCAGCAAAATAACAATAATATCCAAGAAACAGATCTAATCATGCTAGGAATAAAAAACCCTCATATTGATGGTTGTAATGTGATGTCACAAACTGATGTCAATTGTTGTATATTTCTATCACTATGTTGAACACTGTTGAGCACTGTTGTCACTGTTAATGAGCCCAATACATTTGTTTGCAATGGATTCTAACAAATCACATATACAGATCTATAGATCTGTATAATAGTAAAGAGAAACCTAGATCTACCAGATCACTAATGTAAACTAAACCCAAGATGTCAAATCTTAGATCTGAACTCTAAATGCCCTAATCATGACTATCTATGTGCGATCGAAACTCCTTGGTCAGGGAAAATATTAAGAACCACCCTAAATTTATATGTATAATAAATAGGTGAATCCCCATGATACATAGGAAAAATGGGAGGTGATTTTATCAATAATATAATATGTATATATAATTTTTTTGGTGAATCTCTCACCGAATTATATTATATTGTAAAGTCATGGTGAATCTATCACTGAATTATAAAATCTTGCACGATCTTGGCAAATCTTTTACTGAATAATAAAAAGTGAAGTCTTGGCGAATGTTTTGTTAAAGTATGAAACCATATATGATAATAGGAAAACATATTCATTAAATTGTAATATACTAACATACATGTTTGGAAAAAAGAAACATAATTTTCTCTTCCTACAAACAATGTTGCAAGTTTTAGTGGCCATGTTTTTCAAGGTTCTCACTGTACACTCTTTCATATCCTTCTATTATTTTTTATAATATTCCACAACAAAGTTCTTGTAGGTGTTGATCTTGACCACCAATTTTGTCAAGGTAGGAGAGATTAATCTTTTCTCTACCACTTTTGTCAAGCTATCAAATCTCTTTCTTATTCCATAGAGTCCAACTACGAGATAAAAAAACATATTTTGTACCACTTTTGTCAAGGTATCAAATTTCTTTCTTATTCCATAGACTCCAACTGTAAGATAAAAAGAAAAAAAAACACATTTTGTTTACCCCAACATGCCAACAAGTAGCAAGCCCCAACTATATAATATAAGAAAGTAGTAGGTATCCCAAAGGCCTGAATGGGATCTAATGGAAAGAAGTGACCATTGTCAAAAGCCTTCCAATCAATATATTAATATATACATATAGAATTATTATTATTTTAATTGGAAATATTCAATTAAATAATAAAATTTAATTAGGTCTCTCCCAATCTAAAATTCTTATTAGCATAATTCACTACCTTCGTACATCTTGCATTTTTTAACAATGTTGTAACATGTGGATTGATTTCCTTTTCGGTGCACAATCTCCGCCTTCTAGGACAATATGGTGCACTGGCCCAACCCCTACAGATCATTACGAAAAATTAAAAAAAAATAGAGAATCTGAAATGTTGTACAAACCATCATATTTTTCAAGCACTGGCCCAACCCCTACAGATCATTATGATAAATTAAGAATAATAGAGAAAGATGAAAGGTTGTACAAACCAACATATTTTTCAAACAACTAATCCAACATCAGTACCTTAACTTTTTCATGAAGATATCATATTGAGAACGTTTGAAAAATGGTGGGAAATCTGGACACTGACTATCTCTTCTACGAGGGTGATGCAGAAAGAGTGATAAGATTTCACTGTTTTGAATTTTTTTTGTTAAACCAGAAAAACCAATATTAATGGAGATATTGGTATTTTTACTAAATTTTGTAAAGTGACTAAATGTAGCTTTAACCATTCACCTTAAGATGTTTTTTATAATATAATTTCCTAAGTCTATTTAATATCTTCATTATCATAAAAACCAACCTATATCCATCTTAACTCCACTTCTACCACTCTTTGAGGGATAAAATCTATTTATCCCTCTTAGCACTTGGTAGACCCGGAATTAAGATGGATCTAAGCTGATAGAATTTCCCCTTTAAACAGTCTATGCTCACATGAATACCATGTTATTACCATGGGTTATCATAAACCTAGAGCTTAAAAACTACTATTAGTAATTTATAAAAATTAATAAAATTAATAGTTGATTTTTATTTTTATTTTTTATTTTAACCAAATTAAAATGTTTAAGTGACACTAAATTACAAGATCCATTTTTACCCTTGATCTACCAAGCCCGAGGATCATGTATTTTTTCACTCTATGTTAGTTTGCATATCATGATATTTGATCCCTCCCGGGGCTTAGTAGATCATATGTAAAGTTGGATCTATATTGGTTTAATCCCCCCCTTTAAATAGCCTACATTCCACGTGAATACCATGGGTCAATACCATGTGCCATCTTTTTTTATTAATACTAATATTAGGGTTAATAATGGGTTAATAATGTTTTTTGCATGGTATTAATAATAATTTGGCCCATGGTATTTGGCCCATAGTATTTGGCCCATAGGCTTCACCTAAATATAACACATTTTTTGAGAGTTGGTAAATATAATCTGACTTCTGGAGTAAATATAAAAAAATGTTTTATTTATTTAGCATACCTCTCCTTTATTTATATTTTTGTTAATTTACCATACCTCTTTTATAAATATGGTATTTGGCCCATAGGATTCACTTAAATAAAACCTTTTTTTTAGTCTTCTTAAATAGAAAGACAGTTATGGACTAAATATAAAAAGAGGTTTTATTTATTTACCATACTCCACTTTATTTATATTTTTATTTATTTACATATAAATATAAGGTGACTTATGGAGAAAATATAAAAGAATGTTTTCCATTATTCTTTATATGATTATGACTAAACAGATGCAAACTTGGAATATGGAAAGAACATAATTCAATCTTTAAATAAACATGAAAATGAAAATAAGAGACTTGAATTTTTAAATAAAATGAATTATTCTTTTGTGACCATTTGTTCCAAAAAATAAGGTCATTTTCTTGAAATTAACCCCAATACCATGAAATATGGGAAAATGGAAGAAAAAAAACCTTTTCTACACCGAATGTGGAGGGTGAAATAACTATCATAAATACCTATTCTTGGAATATGGCAAGAACATTATTCAATCTTTAAATAAACATGAAAATAAGAGACTTGAATTTTTAAATAAAATGAATTATTCTTTTGTGACCATTTGTGCCCAAAAAAATAACGTTATTTTCTCGAAATTAACCCAGTACCATGAAATACGGGAAAATGGAAGAAAAAAACATTTTTTACACCAAATGTGGAGGGTGAAATAACTATCATAAATTCCTATTCTTGAAAATTAGAGTGAATGGAAGGTTGTAACTCCTAATTTCAAGGGCTAAATTTAGTTTTTTTACTCTCTCCCTTAAAATAAGGTGGGCTAACCTCCATACCTAATTTTTTTATAAAATAAATTTGAGGCAATTTGTAACAATGTACTATGATACAAAATATTCACCCAATAAAAATATAAAACCCCTTAATTTCACCCAAGGGTGAAAATTCGCCCCTAAAATTTTCCATGTCCTTGGTCGTTCTCTCGATCACTGTATGTGAGTGATTGTAACTGCAAGGTCTCTCTTAGGAGGTCTTGATGTGATCGATTGTGGCACTATACTACTAAAACCAAAATTTGTACTCTTGCTAAATTGTGCAAGCAACCGAAAAAACAAATTCGCACCCTTTCCAAGCTGTGTGAGTAACCGAGATGACAGGGATGTTCCCAGGGCTACCTTATGTGAGGGACTAGGGATCAGAACCTTCTGATCTTCCTCTGAACCCATATTCACTCTCACTAAATTGTCTCCGAGTGATTAGAGAACCATAGTTGCTCTCTTTCCCACTTTGTGCTTGCAATCGAGGACAAAAAACTTATGTTCTGTGCCAGTGACCAAGATCCGGAAAACCCTAACCTAGAGTGAACCTTTTGCCTATGATTTCAAACCCTTGAGAAAACTTCTTTTGTTGAACCTAAGTGAACCAAGACAAAAGCGAAGAGAAGATGTGTCCAAATGATTTTGAGATCTGTTTTACTTATAGGCTTTCTCGAGGGTTCACTTGGGGTTAAGCCTGACCCAAGTAGTTACTCATGTGGTTAGGGCCGACTCATTCCATAACACATGTATGAATAAAACAATTCATGAAGTTCTAAAAGTTGGGGTTCCAATATTTAGCCTACTTCCCTAGTTCTGAGGTTTTGAAATTTTGCCTGCTTCCCTGGTTCCAAGGTTCTGAAATTTAGCCTTCTCTTAAGGACATCAATATCCTTAAGTTATCAATAAATTTTGATCCCAAGATCTATTTATGGAATTCCACATACTGTTGGAAATAGTTTCTAAAGCACTTTCTTGTGGATAAGTTCTGATGCAGTCCTTAAGACCATTTTTTTACCTTAAACATGGTTGCAAACTCTTTTCCATTCTTTGCACCTTGACTCTTCTTCTTATGCCTGGAATCCTAGACTCCCTGACTAACACAATAATCTTTTTATGGCTTCTCCAATAGACCTAATATTGTGATGATTCTTTACAAAGCACTGTAACAACCATGGGAATCCCCCTGAGCTTGATACATCAAGCACATCAATACTAGCATCTCTTGATATCACAATTAGTCTAATGGACATCAATGTTGTCTTTCTTAACAACATGCTAGCACATAAATCCATGCTAATCTGGTTGACATCAATGCCAACACACTTGCTAACTTTCAGGAAATGCCAACTTCCAAACTTGATCTCCCAGCATGACTATTGATATCAATTCCAACACACTTACTACCACTAGCCAGATAGATAATGTCAATCATCCAACATATTGTACACAAACCTTAAAAGACCAAGGGTTAGGGCTTTTATGAAGGAACAGGGTTAGGGTTTCCATATGACTAGGGTTTTACTTATGTCAATGAAGGTTTTATATATCAATACCAATATCAATAATTCTAACAAAAAACCCTAGAACCATACCCTCAACATGTTGGATCCTTAAATAACTTTATCATACTGACCTGCTATTCCATATGCCATGGTCTTTTTATTGCTTTTATTTAAGGTGTGCATCAGCTCAAGATATTCTTTACTATATCTATCTACTAACCTCTTCTTGCTTTAGGATTAGTATGCTACTACTCTATTTCTAGGTCATTAGTGATGGACAGATCTAGAGAAATGTTTACAATGATTTCCCTTTTACCTAAGAATTTCTTGAAATGTTTGTATTGATGGTGTTGGACCCGCCAACATGTAAGGGGATCTCCCCAACAAGAAGCTCCAATTAGACCTCATACAGTTTGGTGTAGGAGTTCTAGTAGTGGGTCGTATGGTAATGCCTTGATTGTGATTTCGCACAGAGACAAGTAAGATGACTCTGTTGGTAGCAAGGGTGTGACAGCTACAGTGAGTCAAAGAAGGTGCATGAGAGGTTCTAACACATGGGGGTTGAGATGAGTGTGCCCCTTGACAACCTGTAATAGTACTCAGATGGGAAGGGAACACACGAGCAAAGATGCATCACAAGTTGGAAAGAAAGTTAGCTGGAAATACAAAGTGATGGTTAAACCAACTACACATTTCAAAAAGATTCATACGTACTCATACACAATAGTCCATACATGCATGTGTAATAAAGCAAATACATATTCCATTTAGAGTAAACAAAATAGATAGAATACAATACAACATATGCATGAAATGTGTTGGCTCTTATTATATCAAGAAGTGTAAGTTCCAATCATACAAACATCCATGTCCAACCACTAGCTCCAATAGTGGAACGTTACAGCCACATCTACCTTCTCCTCCAAAGAGATGTACTAGCTAGGTGTCGTGGAGAAGCCAAGATGCATTACAATACTATCCAAGATCTCTCCAAGATAGCCTTATCGGAAGCTTGGCTGACCAAAAGCCTTTAAGGGTGGGGTGACCCTTGACATTCCCCTTTGTGACAGTTCATCTACCCCATGACTCTGCATCTACTCTATGACTGTTACATCCATCTATTGACACTTGAACTTCCACTTGACACGAAATTACATTACAATGCACATGTGCTCATGGGAGAAAAAATTGCTTGATCAAGCCATGCAAGACATCATTGACACTCAGTCCATTGAGGTGAGACCTACTCTTTGACATGCTTGAGATGGTGAAGGTGGTAAGCTGATGCCAAGCTTGGTCGTCCATGATGGCGTGCATGCACCCCATGGTGACATCTTATCAAAGCAAAGTCTTGCCTCTGTTGCATCTGGTGCATTGGTATGGCTCTTTTGTCCAACTCATCCACTAATATGTGCATGGTCTTCTTGGATGCAGCTGAACTGACAACACATTGATGCATAGTGTCCGTGCTAATCTTCAAGTGTGTGCTAGTGGTCATGTGCAACAACTTGCAGAAGTACATGTTCAGCTCCAGTTGGACTTGCTTATTGTCTTTGCCTTGGTGAGCGTGCTGAATGGGTTGGATCACATGCATGCACACAATACCATGCATACTACTGAATTCCTTGCATGCAACCAAAAAAATTGCTCACCATGTCTACTTTGTGCCAGCTGCCGAGGTGGATCTTTAGTTTGTACGGGCACAGTTTCATCCGTGAATGTATGTTGTGCCCCCTATTGTTCCTATTCCTACGACACTCATTCGCTTGTCTGTGCAACTTCATGTTCTCTCTTGAGTTTTTGCTTCAGCACATGCAACTCCTTATTTTTTCCATTCTTTTTATTCGTGTGATCTTCATGTCACGTCGTCACCTCATAGCCTGAGTCTCCAAAGTTTCTTTCATCACCAATGGATATTCTTGAGCTTGCAACTTTGCTCCCTCTCTGTGTTGTCAATAGCCTTCCTCTCTTGTTCGTCACATCTAGTATGTTGCCTTCAATTGTCGTTCATGATGCTTCTCACTATGATGTTTTTTTTGTCATATCTTGATGTCCTTGCCTATGAATAACTTGATGTCTTCGTGAGTAGACAAACTCATAGAAACTTGATCGACTGCATCCCCAAGTGTGGTCTGAACGGTGTCTTTGACTCTGCTCTCCAGGAAATCATTGTACTTGTGTTGTTGAGAGGACTATGAACACCTATGATACTTGGAGACATGGAAACACTCATGACAAGTAATATGTTAGTTGAAAACCAAACTAAACTTGAGAATTGATTTGCAACATACGTGTGTGATTGATCATGAAGGTCGCACAATTTTGGCTAAGTTTGGTAGATTGAGTGTCAATACTGTGCAAGGCAAAGTTTGGACTACTGGGAGGCTAACTAACTATTGGAAATGCACAATGCATAGTCCAGTCTGACTACTAACTACTGGAATTGCACAATGTGTAATCTCAACTGGAAATGGCTATAGGCTCAGTGACTGCATTGCGCAATTTTTTGGGCCGGCAGTCATTGTCCCTCAGAAATGTGCAAAATAGTGCTCGAGGATAGTGGCTGGAAAGAAATGCACATTTTTGGAGAGGAAGACAAAGCCTTCCTTCCCCAGATTCTGCAATGTTGTCTTAGTGAAGGCAGAGTCAAGGCCAAGATTGGCCAGACTCACCGATGGGAAACTGAAAGTGAATGTGAATATGAATTCATGGCGATACTGAATGTAAGCATGAGTGAATGATCATGCATGCAAATGGTGAATGACAAATTCAGAAAATGGAACAACATGCATGTGGGTGAGGCGAGTCGACGAATTGGTGACCATTCATGAAAAATAGTTTCATTCATGCGACAGTAGTGAGATGTTGACGAAAAATGAAATGATGCTAGTACAAGCTAGAGTGTATCAAAACAACAACAAGAAATCACTGAAATCAAGTAGACATCGTTCATACGAAGCAAAATACAAAAAGCACCAGAAATGCAACACAAGTCATTGAAAGCGGGCTTACCCAAAAACAGTTGAGTTGAGTGTGCCGACAACTCCTAGATGTGATGTGGGATGTCAGAGCTGCAAGGTTGATGTAAGGAATGAGCTCTGTGGCATCTGGTTGATGAGTTTTCATAACATCGAGGTTGTGACACACATGTGACAAATCTAGGGAAAGCGACACTTGGTGGGAGGTTTCTGAAATGATCCTTGCATGTAATCTCCAACTGCTAAAACTAGATCCTTGAAACAAGGGATTCATTTGCATGTTTCCTTGGGAGAAGCAGCCCATGCATGCAAGCCATTTTTTCTCTATCCCGGAGGGAATCGGTCAACTCCAGTTGCACATGCAAGAGAATGCTTGACTACTGGGAGAAAATGCACATTTCTGGCTGGGAGATGGGCTAACTGCATAGGGGATTTGCACAATTTCTAGGTAGAGCAGCTGACTACTACCCAAATTTGTTCATATTTTGGACTGAGCAACCCTATTGGGGAAAATTGCAATTTTCACTATGAGTGTTCACTGCCAGAATTGCACAATTCTAGAGCCTGACAGGCTGCCAGTCAAGATTGCACAATTTCTAGAGGGAAGACTAGTTTCCATCTAGAATTGCACAATTTCTTGGGGGAGTTGGTCAGCCTACAGTTGGACCAAGTTTAGGTGATCAACCTATGAGGGGAATGCATTGAGTTGTGATCAACAAGCTTCCTTTGTGTAAGAAAAACACTGAAGCTTGTGTACTTGATGAAGCAAGGGATGATGCTATGAAGGTTGGAAGGGAGGCTCCAAAAGGAAGCCGAAGAAAAATTTTGGAGGGTGGTTGTAGCTGCTACAACACTTGGCGACACAATGGTAGAATTCTAGCTCTCTAAATGGACCTTGTTCGTGAAAAGCAAGTCTAACACCTCTGGAAGTATTGTTCAGTTCTCATCTTCTCTTGGTTTCCACATTAGCTTGATTGTAAGATGTAGCATTTGCCAAGGTCTTGGTTGATTGACACACAATCCAAGCCAAGGCAACATAGTTTTCTCAATTAGGGTTGAGGGGTATATTGTTGCACAAGAAGTAGTCATCAGAGTCTTAGTTTCATCTCTGGTGTTGCTCCACTACCAACAGGCCTAGACAATACCCCGACGAAGTCACATAGGAGCACAAACATGGATCCACTACTAGCGAGCTTGGTCAATACCCCAACGAAGTTACTTGCATCACCTCTCTGCACAAGAAGCCTTTCTCTTCTTTCACCTCATTCATTTTCATTTTTTCAAACTTTTTTCACTTTTTCATTTTTTTCATTTTTCCTCTTCATAACTATGCATAGAACTTATTCATTCCAGACGTGGAAGAGGGATCCTGACTTATTGAGAGAATAAGAGGTTGTTCCTGCAAAGAAGTAGTTTATTATACGTCTGATGTGCTTGTTAAGGTTTTCCCCCTCACCTTACTCTACTTGACTGAACTGACAAGGATTAACCCAAAAACAACTGACTAGCATAGGTGATACTAGTTAGCGCACAAGCATTGAGTTTTCACCAAGGTTCACTTCGAACAGTATGTATTTTCCTTCGACATATCATGGACTAAAGTAACAATTTCTTCACATAGAGACAGGATGACAGACAATCAAGTAGTGATAGCAACACAAGTCCTCTTGTACTTTACCTAGCTTGCTTCAAGAGTCATACATGGTTTCATGCGAAACTAACCTACGAACGAAACAAGCGAACTAACAAAAAACAAAGAAAAGCAAGAGAAGAAGCAAAAGGGAAAGAAAAGCAAGTAAGCAAACAAGAAAGAAAACAAACAAGCAAAAAAAGGAAGTAAGAAAACAAGCATCCAAGTGAACAACTCAAAAGAAAACACTACTCCTAACCCTAAGCTAACAGTGCATGGGCCATCTCACGTGAAGTGATACTTCCAATGTAGCCACTGGTGCATTGATTGACCCATGTTGGTGAAGTCACGGTTCATGAACAAGACAGCTAAGCAAACCAACAAACAAGAAAGATGTAACAGTGAAGACAAACATACTCTGAGCTCACAAGCAATCACATAACAAAGATGAGCGAAAGTGCATGACATGCATTCTATGGAGATGCCATGATATTTTGCTACACTTCATGCAGATGTTGAGTGCATGCATTCTCTTAACTATGACATGCAAGCAAATCTAATAAGGGTAGCCCACTTGTGTTGTGCATGTGTGCTTGTTGTGTAAGATTCCTCCAACGCGATGGGATCATGTAGTTCGAGTGGGGGAAGAGAAATATGGAGTTTGGTTGATCTTCTATGCAAGGCAGAGAGTGATGAGGAGCCTTGAGTGTTTCAACAATTTCCTAACCAGAAGTGAAACCAACCCTCGGATAGCGAGGGCTTGACATAACCATCAACTCAGGCTAAAGTGCCATGATAGTCTGGGGGACTTCGACTTCATTGATAGATAGATCATCATATACTAGTGTCTTAGATATATTAACAATGATCGAATCAACATCATGATCGAATGACAAAGTGAATAGATCACGACAACCAAGATAAGAAAATTCAAGATGTTCATCAACGTCCTCATGATTTGATGAATTGAGCAGAGGGGTAGATGGGAAGAAAATATGTTCACCCTCTATGTTTTCAATAAAGATAGATGAAAATTTGGATAGATTTCCTGAGGAAGATGTGTCCTCTTTGCACTATAACGATAGACTGACATCTGACATGTCCTATGAATGATCGGAAGTAGAAGCATTCGGAAATGAGTTTTCACAGGGGAAATCAGTAGTGGAAGAATAATAAGGGATTTTAGGATGAAGCGGATGAGACGCGGCTGAAAAGGAGTCATCCTTCACCGTGATTTCTCCTTTATATTCCCACACACACTCATCATGAATGATGGCGCAGGGTAGTCGCATAACACCAAGTCCGTCGACAACTTGATCCTAATTCACAATGGGTGAGGAGTTTGGAATGGAAGAACACAAGATAGTGCAATCTGTAGGATCAACAAAACACGGGGATGGAGGTCGAGAGAACAAATCCACATGGAAACCAATAGGATTGCAAGCTAAATATGTGCAAATATCAAGAGCAGGTGGGTTGGGAGGATGTGACAGTTCAACAAAGATATGTGCATGATCTCCCACATCACTCCGCGACGGTTGATCTATCTGATGAGGTGAAGGTAGACAGTCACTTATGACAATGATTGTGTCTTCTCATGATTACATAGTTCCATCATCAAAGTATGAGTGGGATTCAAGTGATTTCAAGAATTGTGGATTTTCAGATATGTGAAGAAGATACTCAAATATCCCATTGAAGAATTCCCAATCAATATCATCTTTGGGGAATCAGTATGAAATATTACAAAAGCGTGTGTAAAATTGTTCAATGGATTCATCAGATGCTTTTTGTAATTCTAGAATTTCTTTGTTGAGTGCTTTAGAGTCGAAGTGATTGAAAGAACGGTCTATATCTCCAACTAGATGAGCAAGAGAATGAATAGATTTTTCAGGCAGGGTGGCACACCACTGGATTGGGTGCCCTCGAAGCATGTAGACAAACATCACACAACTCAGGTATTATTTAAAGAATCCATGTCTTTCGCATGAGCCTACAACACTAGCCGCATGCCTAACCAAGGCTAAGTAGTCTCCACCATCAAATGTTTTATGAGACAAGTTATCTGAGAGCTTTTCCAAGATATTGAAGTCATTTCCATAGGACATGCACTCTAGAAGAGCAACTAGTTAGTTAGTCATGATAAATGTGTAGAGATTCAAAATAGATGTGAGGACTCAGCTTGTCATCTAGCCCTCCTTCTAGCACCAAAATGTTGATGGTGTTGGAGCCGCCAACATGTAAGGGGATCTCGCCAGTAAGAAGTCCCAATAGGACCTCAGACTGTTTGGTGTAGGAGTCCCAACAATGGGTCATATGGTAATGCCTTAACTGCGATTTTTCATAGAGGCAAGTAAGATGACTCTGTTGGTAGTAAGGGTGTGATAGTTGTAGTGAGTCAAGGAAGGTCCATGAGAAGTTCTAACACATGGGGGTTGAGATGAGTGCATCCCTTGGAAACCTGTAATAGTACTCGGATGGGAAGGAAACACATGAGAGAAGATGAATCACAAGCTAGAAAGCAAGTTAGTTGTCAATCCAAAGTGATGGTTAAACCAGCAACACATTTTAGAAATATTCATACATACTCATACAGAATAGTCCATACATGCATGCATAAGAAGGAAAATACATATGCCATTTAGAGTAAACAAGATAGCTGGAATACAATACAACATATGCATGAAACGTGTTGGCTCTTATTATATAAAGAAGTGTAAGTTCCATTCATACAATACATCCATGTCCAACCACTAGCTACAATAGTAAAATGTTACAGCCACATCTACGTTCTCCTCCAAAGAGATGCACTAGCTTCGTGCAGTGGAGAAGCCAAGGCACATTACAATATTGTCCAAGCTCTCTCCAAGATAGTTTTATTGGAAGCTTGGCTGACCAAAAGCCTCTACAATGAGTTATGAGGTTTTATTTATAGGAAATGGTGGGGTGACCCTTGACATTCCCCTTTGTGACAGTGCATCCACCCTCATGACTATTCATCTACTCTATGACTATTACATCCAACTATTGACACTTGAACTTCCACTTGACATGAAGTTACATTACAATGCACATGTGCTCATGGGAGACAAAATTGCTTGAGCAAGCCATGCAATACATCACTGAAACTTGGTCCATTGAGGTGAGACCAACTCTTTGACATGCTTATGATGGTGAAGGTGGTAAGTTGCTGCCAAGCTTGGTCGTCTGTGATGGTGTGCATGCACCCCATGGTGACATCTTACTGAAGTAAACTCTTCCCTCTATTGCATCCAGTGCATTGGTATGGCTCCTTTGTCCAACTCATTTTCTAACATGCACATGGTCTTCTTGGGTGCTGCTGAACCAGCAATACACTGATGCACAGTGTCCATTTTGCTCTTTAAGTGTGTGTTGGTGGTCATGCACATCAACTTGCCGAAGTATATGTTCAACTCTAGTTGGAATTGCTTATTGTCTTCGACTTGGTGAGTGTGCTAAATGGGTTGGATCACATGCATGCGCACAATGACATGCATACTGTTGAATTTCTTGCATGCGACCAAAAACATTTCTCACGATGTCTTCTCCGTGCCAGCTACTGGGATGGATCTTTAACTTGTACGAGTGCAGTTTCATCCATGAATGTATGTTTCACCCCTTGTTGTTCCTATTCCTGCTACACTCATTCGCTTGTCTGTGCAGATTCATGTTCTCTCTTGAGTTTCTTCTTCAGCACATGCAACTCCTTCTTTGTTCCATTCTCTGTCTTCGCGTGATTTTCATGTCATGTCATCACCTCATAGCCTGAGTCTCCAAAGTTGCTTTCATCACCAATTGATTTGCTTGAGCTTGTAACTTTGTTCCGCCTCTGTGTTTTCAACAACCTTCCTCTCATGTTCACTACATCCGGTATGTTGCCTTCAGCTACTATTCATGATGCTACTCGTTGTGATGCTTCTATTGTCATATCTTGATGTCCTTTCCTACGTACAACTTGATGTCTTCGTGAGTATGAAAACTCATAGAAATTTGATCCACTGCATCCCCAAGTGTGGTCTGAATGGTGTCTTCAACTTTCATCTCTTAGAAACCATTGTACTTGTTTTGCTAAGAGGCAGATGAACACCTATGATACCTGGAGACATGGCAACACTCATGGAAGGTAATCTGTCAGTTGAAAACCAAATTGAACTTGAGAATTGATTTGCCACATACTTGTGTGACTGATCATGAAGGTAGCGTAATTTTAGCAGGGGGTTGGGGGACTAAGTGTCAAGACTGCACAAGGCATAGTCTGGGCCACTGGGATGTTAACTAACTACTGGACTGCATAATGCACAATCTATTATAGCTACTGACTGCTAGAATTATGCAATGCGTAATCTTAGCTGGCAATGGCTGCAGGCTCAGTGACTACATTGATCAATTTTCTAGGCAAATAGTCATTTCCCCTTGGAAATGCACAAAATAGTCCTATAGGATAGTAGCTGGGAAGAAATGTGCATTTCTAGAGAGGAAGATAGGGCCTTCCTTCCCCAGATTGCACAATGATGTCTCAGTGAAGGTAGAGTCCAAGCCAAGGTTCGCCAGACTTGCCAACGGGCAACTGAAAGTGAATGTGAATACAAATGCATGGCGATACTGAGTGTAAGAATGACTGAATGATCATGTATGCAAACAGTGAATGACAGATTCAAAAAATGGAACAACATGCATGTGAGTGAGGTGAGTCGATGAATCGGTTACCATTTATGAAAACCAGTTTCATGCCTATGACAATAGTGAGATGTTGAATAAAACTGAAGTGATGCTAGTACAAGCTAGAATTTATAAAAATGATAGAAAGCGCTCACTAAAATCAAGTAGACAATGTTCATACAAAGTGAAATACAAAAAGCGTTAGAAATGCAACACAAGTCATTCAAAGCAGGCTTACCCTAAAAAAAATGACCTGAGTGTGCCGACATCTCCTAGATGTGATGGGGGATGTCAGGTCTACAAGGTTGATGTGAGGAATGAGATTTGTGGCTTCCAATTGATGAGTTTTGATAACATCAAGGTTGTGACACGCATGCCACAAATTTAAGGAAAGCTACACTTGGTGGGAGGTTTCTGAAATGATCCTTGCATGTAACCTCCAACTGCTAAAAATAGATCCTTGAAACAAGGGTTGCCTTTGCATGCTTCCTTCAAAGGAGCAGCTCATGCATGTAAGTCAGTTTTTCTCGGTCTTGGAGGGAACTGGTCAACTCAACTACACATGCAAGAGACTACTCAACTATTGGGAGAAAATGCACATTTATGGCTGGGAGCTAGGCTGGTTGCTAAGGGGATTTTCACAATTTTTGGGCAGAGCAATTGACTACTGCCCAAATTTGTGCAAATTCTGGGTTGAGCATCCCTACTGGGGAAAATTGCGCAATTTTTACAGGGAGCTTTGACAGCTAGAATTGTGCAATTCTGGAGCCCAACAGGATGTCGATCAGGATTGCACAATTTCTGGAGGGAAGATTGGTTTCCCTCAAGAATTGTGGAATTTCTTGGGGGAGCTACTCAGCCTACAACTAGACCAAGTCTGGGTGATCAACTTGTGAGGGGAATGCATCAAGCTATGCTCGACATGCTACCTTTGTGCAAGAAAAAAACTGAAGCTTGTGTACTTTATGAAGAAGGACATGCTACTGTGAAGGTTGGAAGGGAGGCTCCAAAACGAAGTTGAGGAAAAATTTTGGAGGGTGGTTGTATCCACTACAATAGTCTATCAACAAAAATATCTTGTACTAATTCTTTTTATTACTATCAACTATTGATGCAACAACAACTCTTTCCCATGATGGAACATAATTGAAGCTTTCCTGATCTTTAGTGATTGGAAAACAACAAACAGAATCTCCTTCAAAGAGATGACTATCACAATGACCCTACTTATTTCCTTTCGACTTTTATCTCTTCAAAATAAATAAATTGTTGCTTCTCTACTTGCAGCTTTATGATTCACAGGTCCCACAGAGCTAACTGCTACAAGTTCAAAAATATTTCTTATACTTGAAAACTTTTTCAAAATGCTTACTTGAGCATTATAATGATTAAATAAAAAATTGTCTTGCATTAAATGTTGTGACATTATCACTTCCAGTAGTTTTTTTCTTTCCAACCTATTAGATTATAATACCCTTTAATTAGGGCTTTCAAATATATACCCTTATTCTTATTGACAACTTTAAAGTTCGACACTTAAAAATGATTCCAAAAATAATACCACTGTAAATTCAAATAGATGTGCCTTTTAATGAAGGTTAACACACTAATTTGCATAGGCTCGGACTGTGCATTTTTATATGCCAATATTGTCACAGAACATGAACACAAATTCTTGTCTTCTTATGACATTTACATGGGTCAGCGAGTTATATGTTGATCATTGGTGACTATAGCTTTGTAGATAAGCCACATGTTCCTTTAAGAGATTCAATCTATGTATCTTTTGCTCATAATTAAAATAGGAGGCTTGACTCCCTTTCAAGATGAGTAATGCTTCAATTTATGTCCTTTTGAAGTGTGTTTATACCTAAAACAAGAGGATATCTATACTTTTTTCTTTATACAACTACAAGTACCCCTTTTAGATTCCCAATTAGGCGATTATCCCATATTTTATTTGAGACCAATGAGATGACTAATCTACACATGCAATATGAAAATCTAAGAAAGAAACATGATTAGAATTTCGATGTCTTACTGCATGGGTGTAGAGTATGGTTTTTTTAATTATTTCAATAAGATTTAAGCTCAGAATGAGGTTAGAAATACCCTTGATATTGGATTTATTTTATGCACAAGCGTATCCTCTTTCAATAGTGGTTCCAATTGCCTTTGAAAATGTGAGAATGGCAAGCCTTTTAGGGCTTCCAAAGGAGACTCATGCACATGCCTTTCAACTTGAGACTATGATCGCTCAAACTTTTCCAGAATGAAGGCTTGATAGAAGAATTTAGCTTCCTTTCATATGCAGGTGAAATTTATATGTCTTGATCCTCTTGTAACAATACTAATGCTCAAAATGAAACTCAGACCTGAATTTCTATGCACAGGTATAGATAGAGGATTTTTGTCCTCTTGAAATAAGAAAAGTTGACTTTATTATAGGAATTATAATAAAGGTTTATGCTCATAATTCTTTAATAATAAATAGAACCTTTTTAGGAATATTTGACATCTTTCCAAGATGATAAATAATAAGAAAACCTTATGATACCTTGTCTTGACTATAGTAGCATGCAATTTTGAAGACTTCAGATCTTGTAAAACTACCCCATGCCTTCACTTGTTTTTTCAAGATGCTTGGCATTTATTGAGCCCCTGAAATATCATTTCATTCCTTCAATATCAGAGTCCTTAACCTCTCGCTCTTCTTGAGTAAGTTCAATGTTATGTCACAGAGATTAGGGCTAGTGGAATGAGCCCAAAACTTTTCTTTCTTTTTTGATAGCTTTGATTTAGGGAGAGAAGGTATTATAGATATTAGGTCATCAAGAAAATTTCTTACATCCCTCCAAAACTCCTTGCTACTTTTTGAATCTACTAATTTGTCTCCCTATCCCTATCCCAATCCACCATACACTACCACACTCCTAATTTAGGTGGTAGCTACTCCCACGCCAATGCATAATCATAACAATTTGTGATTATGATGATAATTTAAGCACATATGTGTGTAGTTTCCATGATGGGACGTATGAATTGTCCTTCCCACGTTGCTCGTTAATGATTATAACCTTTAATGGGCTAGTACTAGTCTATCTCATCATCTAAAAATGACATAATAGTTGACAATTTACAATGTATATCATCATCACTTCACACTATCTCATAGATGACCCTTTCTATATATTATATACATGAATTTCTAGAATTCCTTCCCCTCTACCTATCCTATGATTGATTCTAACAACAATAGAATAAAGTAAAATTGATGAATCTCTGTTGACGAGATCTCCTACTTATAAATTTTCCTTTATTCACGTATTGTCACAATCACTTGTAGGCAAGGTAGAGGGGATGGTGTGCCAAAACTTCATGCATATGATCTATAGAAGGGGTCATCTATGATACAATGTGAAGTGATGATGACAAGCATGGTAAATTTTCATTTATTGGGTCATTTTTAGATGATGATGATAGACCAGTGCTAGCCCATTCTATAGAAATTCCTTGTAGTTTCAAACTGATTATGTAATTTGCTAAAAAAAAGAATTGAATCTACTCTACTCATCAGCAGCAATAATTAAACAATTGAGAAATCACAACATAAACATGAGAGAAGATTCAATCACATATGCTCAAATATTTATCAAAGCGAAAAGAAACTACTCAAACCCCCTTCCTATCTATATTGCATTAGTTGGAAAATAGAGAAGAAATACGTTTATTGCTCAAGCACAACAAGTGTTGGTAGAATCTATCTCGTTGCTTCCTAGATAATCTTTGGTAAATACTTAATCAAATCCAAGCCTACCCAAGTCCCTATTTCCTTGTGTTGTTACTCAAATAATTAGCCCCCTAATAATTAGGGAAATTCTCAATTAGAATTGTGCAATCCATGTGGACCCCTTCTCTAACTGCATGCACCACCTGTACAATTTGGAATTTTCTATCACTGATAATACACTACACTTCAACTCTAATCTCAACTTGATAACTGATCCAGGTGGATGTTGGTGGCCACCCACCTATCCCATTTGGACCCCCGCAACTATCTCTTTCAATTTTTCAATTTCCGTAATTGTAGCACAATTTACTATTTTTAGCAGTTTTTTTGGGTCCTAAACTTCCGGAGTCGTTTTGAGGCCCTAAACAACGGTTTTTGGAAAATCTGGGGGCAACATGGGTCCATGGAGCAATGTTTCCCTTGCCAAAGTGGTAGTTCTCGGATAGATCTTTCTAACGAGCTATCATATGCAAATTGATGTACCAATTTACCCAAACGGGGCCCACAATTTGGCGTTTCATCTTCTAGGGTTAGGTTTCGGTATGTGAAGGGTTTTCCATTGTTTCTCAACAATAAATAGTCCTTCGAGCCTCATTGTAACACAGTTCAGAATAGTTCAGAGGCATGTAGCTACACATCTCTTCTCAGAGATAAGCTATCATCGCCCTAGCTGGTTTATTTCCAATTCTGGTTGTAAGCATATTTCGGTATTTTCCATTAATGAAATGAAGCATTATTTCCACTGCATCTTTTTGTATATGGTTATCTCTGTATTTTATTGCATTCCTGTTTAAAATCTGGATCACTAATTCAGATTTCATGCATGCATGAGTTCATTAAGGTCGATTAATCAATTAACTAGTTGAACACTGAAGTTGCAGCCCACTACTAGACCTCCTACTAGCTCCTCCAACAGTTGGAACTAGTTTAACTGACCTCAACTCAATTGAACTTAATTAAAATGTTACAACTGAAATTAACTCAAACTTGGCTCCTAAAATTTAGGAATCACTATAGACAACTAAAGTTAATCCCTCAACTTGAATTAACTAATCTAATTGAGTGATAACAACTCAGTTAACTTATTCAACTTGTCTTGTGATATGGAATTTCAATTTTCTCCTAATTTAATTAAGGTAAGAAAGGGAATATCTTCTACCTCGATCTTGCCTCTATGGAACTCAATTTTTCATCTTGACAATACCTTTGTCAAAATGTATGCATCATGTTCCTCTGTAGGAATGTACTCCAATAAAATGATTCTTCGATGCACACAATATCGTATATGGTTATACCGAATGTTGATGTACTTGAAACGATATTGAAAAATTAGATTCTCATAGACTTTGATACAACTTTGGCTGTCATAATAAATCACAATAGGATCCATCATCTAACAAAATAACCCAACAAGGATCTTTCTCCTCCAGATAGCCTCACATGCTTCTTGCCTAGAGGCCATGTACTCTTCCTCTGTTGAGCTGAGTGCAATAGACCGTTGCATCCTACTATACCAAGAAACTGTTGTTGACCCAACACTAAAAATTCCTCCTAATGTTCTCTTCCTATTTGATCGACTACCTGCCCAATCTACATCTATGAAGCCTTGCAACTTCACTCCCTCTGTCTGTCTGTACCAAAGACAAAATTGAGTGGTCCTCTGAGGTATCTCAACACATGCTTTGTTTCCTTCCAATATAGTTTGGTTGCCTTAACCAAACTTAACTAAGTTGGTTAACTACAAGACTTAATCAACTTCTCATCACTATTAGTATGAAATTTCTTGGAAGGTCTACCAAAAAAACTTCACTTAAGTCACTGGTGACAAGTGATCCTAACAACCATTTGTGGTTTCTTATGCTTCAGATCTGCAATAATAAAATGAGAAAAACCTACAATAAAAATATATATGTGATCCAAAATAGCAAACAACAATAGAAATCCAATGTAATAACTCAATATGGAAAGACTTTAAGATGAATAATAATCTTTATTAATAACACCAGGTAAAGGAGATATACAAAAGGTTTTGCAAATCCCCCTCCATGGGACAAGTCCTTTAATGTTCTTCATGCTTCAATGGTTGATTCTCTCTCTCAATATGTGAAAAACTTAAAATAGTATGTAGAATTCTAGTCGGAGCTCAAATGCAAGAATACGATAGTGGCAACAATGATAATGATCATGGTGAAGAATGAACGGAAAACCCTCTTATTTATAACAAAGTATTGGGTTGATCTCGAAAATGGAAAATAATAAAACAATATTGACCAAATCAAGATCTAACCATTAGGAATGTTTTATTAATTTTTTTGGAGACGGAAAAGATATTCAAAATTGTCAGATATATTTATTTAGAAATAATTAACAAATAAAATGATTTATTAATTATTTCATGAAAATTAAGAATGGTATGAAATTGAAATAATTATTAAATAGTGATTTAACAATTAGTCCAAAAATAGAATTAAGGAATAATAAGTAAATAGTGATTTATTTAATTATTCCTAGGTGATTTAGTCAACTGTGACAAGGAATAATTATCAAATAATTATTCCTAAAGA
>APFE030090709.1:0-15531 GCA_000404065.3 Pinus taeda
AGGCCTATTTATTGTTGAGAAACAATGGAAAACCCTAAACATCCAAAAACCTAACCCTAGAAGATGAAACGCCAAACTATGGGCCCCATTTGGGTAAATTGGTACATCAACTTCCCGAGGTTGTAACTTTGGCATACGATCTCTATTTGATGCACACAGTGTCTCGTTATAAATATCTATCCAAGAACTACAACTTTGGGAAGTGAAACTGGGTCGTTGCTCCTAGTTTTCCCAAAAAACATCATTTAGGGCATCAAAATGCTTCCGGAAGTTCAGGACTCGAAAAATTGCTAAAAATAGTAAATTGTGCTACAATTAAGGAAACTGAAAAATTGAAAGAAACAATGGTGGGGGTCCAAGTGGAATTGGTAGGTGGCCACCAATATCCACCTGGATCATAGTCTCTGTAGTATACAACCCTCACATATCAGTGGAAAAGGAATATTTCGTCCAACAAATAAAGACGTTAAGCCAACTACATAAGGAAAATATTTGGTTACTAGTAGGCAACTTTAACTTGATAATAACACTGGAGGAGAAAAAAGGGGGACTACGAAGGGAAGAGCCAGAAATGGAGAAATTCATAGATATACAAGAAGAACTAAAATTGGTGGATATCCCAACAATAAATGGGAAATATACATGGAATAATAGAAGGGGAGGGAGTAGACAAATAACTTCGCGTCTAGACAAATTATTGGCTACAAAAAACTTCATTAGAAAAGATGTGTACTATGAGGCTATAATTATAATGTGTCTAGGGTCGGACCACTGGCCTATTAAACTAGAAGTAGAAATGAAATAAGGAAATCGAAACAAACCATTTAGGTTCAAAGCCTTTTGGCCAAGAGAACCGACCTTCATAGGAAAAATGAAGGAGTGGTGGAATGAGAGTGAGAAAGAAGGGAGAAATCTGATGTGCACCTTTCAACTCAGACTTAAAGAACTAAAATGAAAAATAAAGAAATGGAACAAGGATGAATTCGGCAACATACATCAAGAACAGGAGTTGATCCAAGCCAAGATGAGGAAAGTACAAAAACAAATTAACAATGAAGGCAAAAGTGAGTTTCTGATGGAGGAGGAAGGGCAGTTGATTAATAAAATGGAGGAAAGGAGACAACAAGAAGAAATTTTGTGGAAGAAAAAATCTCAAATCCAATGGTTAAAGGAAGGGGAATGAGATACAAGGTTTTTTCATAAAGCTATGATCCATCATAGGCAACAAAATAATATATTTTCCCTAGTAAATCAGAAAGGCAATCGAATTACCCAAAACGAAGACATGGAGAATCTATTAGTGCAACACTTTAAGAGGCTATTGATGGAACCCAACATAAGTAGGGAGGAGAATAGAAAAAAAATCATACATCACAGTCCCAATCTGGTGAGTAGAGACCAAAACATGGCCCTACTAAGAGAAATATCTAAAATAGAGGTAGAAGAAGTCATCAGAAATATGGCGAGAAACAAAGCACTAGGTCCAGACGGATACACAACAAAATTCTTTCAGCGACATGGCCATCCATGGGAGAAGATATAGTGAAATTAGTTGAAGAGTCCAAATGCACAAAAAGAATGCATCCAACCCTGAACTCCACAATTCTGGCCCTGATTCCGAAAATGGATCATTCAGAAGAACTGCAAGGGTTCATATCAATAGTGCTTTGTAATGTCATATACAAGATTATGGCTACAATTGTGGTCAATCGTTCAAAACCTATATTAGTTGGACTAATATCTCAAGAACATATATGGTTCATTAAAGGAAGACAAATAACAGATGGCATACTGGTGGCGCAAGAGGCAATTAATTTATTAAAGACAAAAAAAACCAAAGGAATGCTAGTTAAATTAGGCTTATCAAAAGCCTACGATCGAATGAACTAGAAATATCTACAGGGAATATTGAAGGCATTCGGCTTTGATGCGGGATGGATAAGATGGATAATGTCGATGGTATCAACTTGAGTCCTGTCAATTCTATTCAACAGATCACCCACAGAGGCGTTCAGCGCAACCCAAGGGCTCAGGCAAGGTGACTTGTTATCCCCATTTCTATTCATATTGGCATTAGAAGGCCTAGGATGTTATATAAAGGAGAAAGTTCAAAGAGAATAATACATTGGCCTCAGACTATGGGGAAATGATCTACCATTAACACACCAACAATTCGTAGATGACATAATGATGTATGGGGAGGCATCGCTCAAGGAAGCTAGAAGGATAACGAAGATTCTTATGGAATCCACTAGTGCTTCAGGGACGGAGATAAACAAAGAAAAGTCTGATATATTTTTCTTCAACATAGCAACACCTTCACAAGATTTCTTAGCAAGAGTAATGGGATTCTGAATAGGAAATTTTCCCTCGAAATACCTAGGAATCGAGCGAAATGATCAACAAAACAGAGTCGCAAATTGAAAACCCCTGTTGGGAAAAATCCAAGGAAAAATGCAAAACTGGACATTCAGATCATTGAATATGCCAATTTGCGTAATATTACTGAGTTCAGTGCTACAATCCATCACAATTCACTAATTAACTAGTCAAGCGATGCGAAAAACAGTATGCCAAAAGATGATTGACATCTTCAAAAAGTTCTTGTGGGAAGAGCCTAGAACGGAAAAAAAATGGGCTCTTCTATCATGGAAATGGCTCAGCAAACCCCTAAAAGAAGGGGGACTAGGACTTCGATACCCATACATTCTCAATCAGGTCATGGGGGAAAAGTTACGGTGGAGATGGATCCAGGGAGGCATAAACTTATGGAAACAATTATGGGAGAGAAAGTATGGCATGCCAAGATCAACAAAAGGAAAGCTGAGACTCCAAGACAACAAGAAAGGATCAACAATATGGAACTTAGCCTTAGAAAATATAAATTTGATCAAAAACCATAGTTTCTAGGAAATTAGAGGAGGCGACAAAGACAAATTCTGGGAAGAAGCATGACAACAATGAGAAAAACTAATTAGTAAGCATGAGCTAGAAGAAGTCTACCAATATACTAATATCCATGGAGAAACAAATAGCTAAAAAATTATAGAGCATAGAACCTGGAGAATACTAGAGAAAGTGAAAACGAAAATAGGACTGCTAGAAGCTCCAGAAACACCTGAGTGGAAGTTATATGAGAAAGGGATGGCAACCCAGAAAATTGCAAAAGCAGATGGCCCAGACATTCTAAGATGGGATATAGGATTAAAGGGATGTTCACAATTAAAGAGGGCTATCAACTACAAGAAGAACATCACAGGAAACAGGAGACACATATCTGGGAGAGTATATGGCAAGAAAAGACATGGCCGAAAGTTGCCTTCTTCATGTGGATCCTCCACCATGGGCGCGCACTTACATGGGAGTAGTTACAAAAAATAGGGCTGCAAGGACCCTCGATATGCAACTTATGTAAAGAACAAGCAGAAACAATGGAGCACATGACCAATGCCAGCAGATACAATGATAACATGTGGAAAAACCATAACCAACTCTTTGGAGTCAGTGACAGGAATCCAAACAACATGAAAACAACAATGGATAACTGGCAGAAAAAACCTTACCAAAACACAATCCTGAATCGAGCCTGGAGTTTATCGTTAGGGTTCGTCCCATGGGCAATATGGAAGGAAAGAAATAATCTGATCTTCAAAGAAGAAAGAAGAACTGAAGAAGAAAGATGGAAATAGATAATCCAGAACATAAGAGAGACGATATTGGAAGAGAAATGGTATGAGGAGGATTGTAAAATCAATCCACAATAAGAAAGAATAATGAAAGGTCTAAACTTGAAGCCTAGTATGCTAAATGCCTCCTCATGGAAGCATCATACCCCCAATGGCCCGTCTACAAATTGTTATAAATTGCCTTAGAAAGCATTTATCAACTTTACTTTGATGGAGCTACAAAAGGGAACACTAGGGCGGCGAGGACAGGAGGAGTATTCGGAGACGATAAAGGGAAAACGATCAGATTATACTCTATGGAATATGACAATGCGAGCAAAAATGAAGTAAAGCTTCATGCTTTGAAGAGGGGACTATAAATTGCGGTAAGAGAGAGATTCCAAAGACTGCAAGTGGAAGGGGACTTGAAAATGGCGATAGATATGGTGAAGAAGCTCTAGGAAGGAACGCATTAGGAAAAAATCAGCCAAAGCTGGAGGACCGCAAGGCTGGTCCAAGAGATCAGCAAGCTAATTTGACAAATAGGATACATCATCCCAACACATGTCCTAAGGATGGAAAATGTGGCAGCAGAAAATCTTGCAAACTAGGGATGCGGCTTGGTAGGTAGAAACCTAAATATAAGAGGAGAAGTGTTATTAAAAATGGAGGGAATGAGAAAACTAATGGAGATCCTAGAAAAAGAAAAGGAGCAAGAGGAGAACCCCCGATCGGAGTGTGACAGAGAAGAGGAGGTGGGCTAGAGGTGATGGGAGGTGGAGATGTCAGGGATCATTCACTTGGGTGCAAGGACAAAGAGAACATCAGGATTTGGGGGAAGAGGAGAATATGAAGGGCAGGTAGAAGGACAGGGTAGGGAGGAGGAAAGCTCAGAAAGAAGATAGGTGTTCTTGAGAAGTGAAGGAAGAGAGGAAGGCCTGGGGGCCAGTGAGTGAGCAGGTAGATCAAAGCCAGCAAGTGGCAGGAGTACAGAGAAGAACCCACGACAGGAGCAGCCAAAGGCACAATGGAGTTAATGAGGGACAAAGCTGCAAGCGCCAGACGATCATCATTCCAAGGATTAGGAATGAGGGAAAAGGAGCCAAGAGAATTAGGAGGACAGGAGGGAGGTGTGACGAAAGATAGTAGGGATAACGGGTTAAAACAAATGGTAAGTGAGAAATAGGATGGTTGCATGCAAAAAGAGAGAGTGAGGGCAAGAGCAACGAAAGGTGGTAGACATAGGACGAGGACGTAGACCGGTGGATGAAACTACATCAAATCAAGTCGATAGTATGTATTCCTCAATATCCTTAACATTAGAATTATAGGAATGCTAATTTTAGTGGTACTGGGGAAAGAGAGTTCGGAATGAAGATGAAAGGGAGAGAGAAGTAAAAAATAAAGAAACACATTTGAAAAAAGCGCAGAGAGGGAATGAGGAAGGCTAGGGAGAGAAGAGAGAACCTGGTAAGGGAGAAGGCAGAAAGAATATAGCTCCGGCCAGGTGGCTCCTGAAGCATGGAGGGGATAATTTAGGTAGCTGGTATAGAGGGGAAACTACCGTGGAGGCCACAGTAGCTAAGATAAGGGATATCTGGGCCACTGAGAAACCTAACTGGAATATCCAAAATAAGATGGAGAGGATAATCAGGGGCTCAATCAGAGCGAATACAATAGAGAGAAGCGAGAACGGAAAGAAGAAGCCTCGTGCAAAAGAGAATAGGGACAAGGTCTTCCTTTGTAGACTCCCTGATAGGTTCTCTATGGTAAACCATTCGAGTGAGGGTAGCTGGGGAGAGATGAAATAGAGAGAAGAAGAGTCGAGAGTCCGTAGAATGCTAACCCAAGAACTTTCATGGGGGAATCTAAGGGAGAAGGGAGGTAAACTCAAGCTGCCAGGACTTGAGAGAGAAACCAAACCTGAAACACTTAAACATAAGATAGAATGGGAGGTATACTTTCAGATTATTAATGCTTCTTATGGTATTGTTTTAGGTATAATTATAATATGCATACAACACAGTTTGGAGACAAGAAAACAAACAAATGAGAGTGAATTGGGTGAAGAAAATTGCAACCGGGACAAAGTAAGAAGAGCGAGAGAAGGAAAAGGAGTGGCTAAAAAGAGCAACATAGGAGCAGGAAAAGCAGGGAAATGGACTAAGGGCCGGGTGGGAACCTCCAGTAGAGACCAACACAAGCGAGGCAGGAAGACGAGACAGGAGAATATGAAGACCCTTATTGATGCATATGTGGTTGGTAATCCACCCGAGGTTAGAGCGCAAATAGCGGGTTGGGAGCGGGAACTAAATGACAATATCACCAACCAAGATATTCCCACAGATGAATGGGTAGACATAGTACAAGACCCGGGGTGTTGTACCTCTGAGATAGTAGTAGGTCAGCTACCAATGCGAGAGCATCTAAGATAATTGTTTTGGGGTTTCTGGTTTTAGTTTTGGAAGAGCAATGAATGAAAACAGATGTAGAATTGAAATACTTAATCCTTTGGATAATATTAATATCTCAGCAAAGGGATGATATAAAACTTTACGCAGTGATATAGATCAAAATAATGGTGAGAAGAAGATAGAAAATAATATGATTATCACAGTTTCTAGATTGTAAAATAGAGAAATCATAAGTATGAAAACCTTATAAACTACGTTCCAAAGATTCAAGGAAATATACTTAAGCTTACAAAAAGATGCTGATGATTTATTGATTAGAGGGGATTAGCTAAATAGACAGTTCATTAATCCATTCTTTTAATAGATGATCACTTCAAGAGCTTATAGGAAGAAATTGAGACACAATTATTCCTACCTAGATATCTCTATAAGTCATAAGCATATGAAGAAAAATATAATGATTGATAACTGGAAAAACTTACAGGATAACACAAACTATGTAAAACCGAATTCAGAATCCTTTGCTTTGTATTAAGGTTCTAGAAAGACTGAGTACATCAAGTGTCTAGAAAAGCTTCCTTCAAAGGTGCAACCAGTTTCAAAGTAGAATGAACAGTCACAACTTAACAAGCAATGAACTATGAATCTTGAAATTCGAACCCATAATAACTCGAGAAGAGAGTTATTTATACAATAATGAAACTAAGAAAATATCCTAAAACTGATTAAGATTTATTCTAGGAAATGAAAGATCTTCATGCAAGAAGATAGGGGCAACTATTGAACTGCATCTTGTTGTCCCTTTTATTTAGGTTGTGTTGGCTTTGTTGTTTGATATTTTTCCCTTTAAGCTACTTAATTATTTGTATCCTTCATGCTGGTTAATTCCTTCATTTGATCTTTCATATGATACTATTTAAACTGTATGGATATCCTTTGACCCTGCTTAGTACCTTTACTGTGTTCTTTTTACCTTTACTGTGCATTTCAGGTTTTTACTATGTCTTTCAACAGTAAATCCTTTTAGATTTTATGTCACATGGTAAAGTAATTTGATATGATCTTTATATTTGTCTTCTAATTTGTATGTAGGCTTTTTCTTCATAAGCCTGGAACATGAGTCTTTACCTACAAAACACAGAAATTGTTAAGAAAAACATAGGTGATAGAGAAGGTAGTGAATGGCTTTATTGAGCTTGAAAGGATAATGGAAGGAGTCCAGATCATATTGAAAGGTAAAACAATGGTTTTATTGGTCGCAGTGGCTTAAGGAGGTTTCACTGTGAAAACAGGAAAAACAAAGCAAAATGGTGATTTTGGCATTTAAACGGAAAAACAGTCTACTTTTTGAAATACGGCGCGAAGTGAACAGTGGCTATTTTTTTGTTATGTGGGAGGTGGTTTTGGTTTTCATCGCACCACTTATGAGGCGGGGGCGGTTTTGGGAGGGGTCACTTGATACAGTCTAGAGGCTGACACGTAGCAAGAGGAGGTCAATGGAATACTGCTTTTCAGGTGGGTAATGCTCATACAGAGAGCCAACCCGAAATCACTGAGGGTTGTTGGATTTGAATGCACATGATTGGACGGTGGTGGAGCGAAAGAGCAGTACGGAGGGGCCCAATGATTAATTATGGTAGTATGGGGCTTTATTATGGTTTAAAACTGACATTAGCAGTTAAGTGAAGGTTGAAGTAGACTCTTTGTTTAAACCATAAAAACCTTTTAACAAAGAAATCCTTTGCAAAACAAGGTATGGCGGACTTGAAATAATTTAAATTCGGGTGGATAAATGTCATCGGGTCCAAGTTCATCGCATATCACAATCAGAGTTTAGAAAAGGAAAGGCCCATAGCAAAAGAATGCGATAGGGGCCGAATGCGATGCGGAAATACAACATAGACAATATTTGATCGGGTCTGGGTTTCCATCGCATATCGAAGATCGCAATGGCAGAGGGTTATTGCTTCGGTCAGGACTTGCGATGAGGAGCGGATGTGATATGGCAATGCATTATGATATATATTGCGTTGGGTCCGGGTCCATTGTGCATCGCATATCGTAATTCGAGGAGAGTGCATTCATGTTGAAAGGCTTGTGATTCGCTAATATGCGATATGTTATGGAAATACATAGTTTTATAATAAAACTTAAGGTTTTAGGTTATTTAATATAGGGAGTTAATATATACGGGAAAAGGGACTTTTAGTTGTTTAATACTATAGGTTAGTGTTAATATGAAATATGAGTAGAAAAGGGGAAATAACCATGGAAAGGGGAAATATACTAAGTATAATGCTTTTTATGAGTTATTTTCTTTTCATATATGCATAATACTTAGGATAAACATAATTTTTGTGGGGTTAATGGGTAAAAGGGGATTTTACATGGGGTTTTCACTTTTCCTAGGTAAAAAGGATTTTAAACTTAGGAAAAGGGGGTTTTTATGGAAAATGAATGAATATGAATGTATGAAGGTAGGAAGGCGAAATTAGTAAATATAGAGATGAATGGGGATGATGGAAGTTAATTAATTAATCTTGTAAACCTTCATTTTATTTGTGTAATTTCCTCATGGACATAGAAACATATGGTAAAACATGATAAATGTACATTTTGTCCAATGAATTATCATATTTCTGCAACCTTTTTCTACTTACCATTTACTTATCCTATCATTTTTTCTTCACTTAATGGGTGCATTTAAGCTAGCAAACCCTTTTTCTTTCTTTTTATTTTACAAAAAAAAATTATATAATTCTGACCTTATAACATCCAAGGGCTGAAATTAAACTGGTGAGAACCTTATTATTCTCTACCTAACTACTAATCTGCCAAGATTAAACAGTTTGGCCAGATCTTTATTTTCTAGCTATAACATCAAATTTAAAGCATGAAGCAGTGAAGATTAAACTATTTGACTATCATAGGTTGTGGCATAAATGACAAGCTACACACAAACATTATTTTGCAGAAAATAATAGTGGCATTTAGACTTGATCACTTTTAAAATTTATTTGTTTTCTTTTCTTTCTAACCTAACATTTTCTTTTTGTCTTGATTTTTTAGGTAATCTAACCTAACATTGTCTTTGATATGGACATCATCATCAAGATATTTTCAAAAACATTTTATTCACTATTATTATGTCCATATCCTAACTTAACATTTTTTCAAATATTCTATTTTATCAAAACCAAAAAATGCTACAACATTGGCTCCAACTGGGGATTGCTTTCTCCTGTAGAATGCAAAGAACCTGCAGATCCATGTGCCTTCTCCTTAGTACTCAATGTAATGTTTGAGAAACCTTCCATTTACAGGATAAGTGGAGTATATCCCCTCAAGATTCTCTAGCACAAAAGTGTTGTTACCCTTCACTTCAACAATTGCTAAAGGTCCAAACCATAGATTGTCAAATTTGCCATGCTTTCCTTTCTCTTCTCTCCTGGCATCCCATCTTAGAACTAGATAACCTTCCTTAAAGTCCCTTTCCCTGGCTCTTCTATCAAACATGGCCTTCATATTATTCTGAATTTCTTCAATTTGTGTTGAACTTCATCTCTGTTTCATTAAGTTCAATAATCTGATTTATTCTTCTTGAAAAATCATTAGGTTCATCTATCGAATCCTGCATGAATTTTAAAACAGGGAAGGCCAAATTGCTAGGGAAGATTGCATCTTTCCCATAGACTAGTTGAAATGGAGATTTCCCAGTTGATCTCTTTGGAGTAATTCTGTTTTCCCATACTGCATAAATCAAATGTGAATCCCAGCTCTCTCTATGATCAGCTAGAGTCTTTTTTATTACCTTTACCAGGCTTTTGTTGGATGACTCTGGAAGGCCATTACCTTGAGGGTAGTATGGAGTTGAATGATGTAACAGAATCTGATATTTCTGGCAAAAGTCAATCATTTTAACACTAGAAAAATTTGTTGC
This sequence comes from Pinus taeda, assembly GCA_000404065.3. Classification (NCBI taxonomy): domain Eukaryota; kingdom Viridiplantae; phylum Streptophyta; class Pinopsida; order Pinales; family Pinaceae; genus Pinus; species Pinus taeda. The sequence continues at coordinate 10,020 of APFE030090709.1, forward strand.
ATTATCAGTGATAATTTGAGTTGGGCAACCAAATCTAGATAACATATTCTCCTCAATAAACTTAATTACTACTGAATCAATAGCATTTCTGACTGGAATTGCTTCCAACCATTTAGTAAAGTAGTCTGTTGCAGTGAGGATCCATCTATGCTGATTACTTGAAGTAGGGTGAATCTCTCCAACAAAATCTAATTCCCATTGAGAAAAATGTGTTGAAACTATTGATGGAATGAGTGGAAGAGCTGCTAATTTTTGTTTACCAACAAACATTTGACAAGGAACACAACCTCTAACCTTTGCCCCTACTTGTAAGAACAATGTGGGCCAATAAAATCCTCCCCTCAGAATCTTGTATGTTGTTGCTCTCCAAGCATAATGCCCCCCACAAGATCTTGTATGAAACTGATCAATGATTCCTTTAATTTCTGATTCTGTTAAACATAATAGAAAAATATTCAGTGGATCTTTCCAGTATAAATTTTCATTTATAATGTAGTACTTGACTGATTTTAATTTAAGGGTTTTACATTGGGTTTTGGAGAATGATGCTGGACACTCAAAATGGATCAAGAAATTTACAATATCTTGATACCAGTTTGACAACAAGAATTTTTCATCAATGTGTGTAGGACTGATCTGCTCTGAAGGTAGAGGTTCTTGTGGATTATCCCCTTAAGGATGAAGGGAAGGTTCTTGTGGATTCTCCCCTTCTGCAAGGATAGAAGGTTCTTGTGTATTCTTCCCTTGTATTTCTAAAACATAATTGATTCCAAGAACTTTGCAGTTGGATTCAACTAGAAGCTTGGCTAATCTTTTACCTTTTACTAGCTTGGTAGTCTTGATAGTTAGATCAAACTCAAGAATTTGAGTGATCCATCTACCTCTTTTCCCATCAGTGTATGGTTGGGTTAGGACCATTTTCACAGCACTATTAGGGACATAAGCAGTAATAGGTGAATGTAGGACATACATCCTGAATGATTTCAGGGCTTGAATGAGGGCATAGGCTTTCTTCTCAATGATGTCATACTTAAGCTCAACATCTCTCATAACCTTGCTGAAAAAGGCTATGGGTTGGTCATGGGAATCTTCAATTTTCTGTAATAGAATGACAACAAGGGTTGTTTCAGAGGCAAAAGAGAAAATACTAAATGGCTTAGTATAATCAGGGTTGGCTAAGGTGGGAGCTTCAAAGATAGCCCTTTTTATTTGTTCAAATACATGCCTAGAAGAGGCAGTCCATTTGACTTCATGGTCCTTTCTGATCATGCCAGTTATATCTTTTACAATCTTTGCATAATTTGGAATAAACCTCCTTAGAAAATTAGTCTTGCTTAGAAAAGTTTGAATCTCTTTCTTGTTTCTAGGTAGGGTCAATGTTTCAATGGAAGATACTTGTTTGGGATCAATTACTACTAGCTCCTTTGAAATTATATTGCCCAACAGTTTTCCTTATTTGACAACAAACAAGGACTTCTTAGGGTTCAATGATATTCCAAATTTTCTACACCTGTCAAAAACCTTCATCAAGTGCTTTAGATGTTTCTAATCAGATTTAGAAAAAACAGCTATGTAATCAAGATAAATAACTACAAATTTATTTACCTGACTCAGAAAGGCTATGTCCATAGCTATCTAAAATGTTTCTCCAGCATTGGTTAAGCCAAATGGCATCCTAGCATACATGAATGTACCCCAGGGTGTAGTAAAGGTTGCCTTCTCTCTGTCTGCTGTATCAACATTCGCCTGAATGTAACCCGAAAAACCATTAAGCATAGAAAGTCTTTGTGCTCCTAAAACCATTTGAAATAACTGATCCATTTTTGGCAAAGGATAATTATCTTTTCATGATGCCTTGTTCAAATTTCTAAAATCCACACAGAGTCTTATTTCTCGATTTTTCATTTTAACGGGAACTAGATTTGCAACCCAGTTAGAATATCTAAGAGGGAGGATGATCTAAGCATCTAGAATTTTCTTAATCTCCCTTTCTATAGTGGTAGAAGGGATAGATTTATCCTTCTAAGTTTCTGTTGATAAGGTTTTGCTTCTAGCTTCAAAGTAATCTTATGTTGTATTAATGAAGTATCATAGGTCTTTAGATCAGCATAAGTCCAAGCAAAAACATTCTTATAATTTTGCAGTAACTTAAGATATTGAGCTTTGATCTTAGGGTCTATAGATGTAAATATTTTGATGTTTTTGATATCTTCATCAGTTCCAATGTTAATCTCTTCTATGTCATATTCTGAAGAAATGGACTGAGGGTTTCAGAGGACATTGTTTTGATCAAACAATTTTTCTAAAGGAATGAGTCCTCTTGGAATAAAATTATTAGATAATTTATTCATTGAATAATGTCATGATTAGCAATTTGGGTTTTAAAATCTGAAGTATCATTTCCATCCACATTTCCATTTATTTTAGTTATATCTTCATCAATTTGTATAAATGAAAAATTATCTATTACATGCAAAAATGATTTCAAATGTTCATCATCTTCGAATATTTGCCAATGTTTCAGATTATCTGGGATAAATGGCCTATATTTGACTTGTATCTGATAGAGTACATCAGTATGATCAAGAATTTTAAAAGAGCCAACAGAGACAGCTAAGGCATCTGCATGAATATTCTAATCTCTGGGAATATGAGTCAAATTAAAAGCATCAAAGAGGTTTTCAGCTGAATCCCATACTGCATTTCGGTAGGACTTAAGTCTAGAGTGCTTGGTCCGGCAAGCATTTCTTACTTTCTTAACAATAAGTTCTGAATCAGTAAAAACACGTAAGTTTTGAACTTTTAAGATTTTGTCTAATTGCAATCCTAAAAGGAAAGCTTCATGTTTAGCCACATTATTGGTAACTTCAAAATCTAATTTACATGATTGGGTTATATTTTATTTTTTTCATGTGAAATTAAAACTATTGCAGCTCCTACCCCATCTTTTGTGCAAGAGCCATCAAAGAACAGTTTCCAAATATCAGTTTGGTTTGGTTCAAGACTTTCAACTACCTCTTCAATTTTGACTTGAGCTTTATGTTGGTTTGAAGTGAGTTGAAAACAACCAAAGTCTTGATCTATTGCATAAATTGGATGGTTCCTTGGCTGGTCAGTCTTACAAATAGTATGTATAAATCTTACCTCTCTATATAATCTTAAGCTCTCCTCCATAAACAGAAATAGTAGCATATGACATATCCATTTGTAGAGTTTCCCCTAATTTGGCACATCATGACCTAGAAAGGAGTATTCCAAATTTGGGAGGGATATCTGTGACAACAATATCAAGTACTACACCTTTTACTGGAATTTGGGCTAGGGTAACCACTAGATTCTTGATCAATCCCAAACAGGGCACCCTTTTAGAATCAAAGGTGTATAGGTCATGGTAGGATTTAGTTATGTCGAGTTTTAAATGGTCCATGATAGATTTTGGCATAAGGTTGTGTGATTCTCCTGAATCAAGCATACAATTATACAACATGGAGTCATTTGTTTTAAGAGTTACATAGAAAGGAGGCACTATCTCATCTATCATGTCTAAACTACGACCAAAAACTACTGCTGGTTTTTCATCTTGCAGACTTATGACATCACCTTCAGCATCAACCGAGGTATTTTTATGCATTTTGTGACTTGGATTTTGTAACCAGGGTTTTTAGAAATCTCTGACAGTGGAATTGGGATCTTAACCCTCTATAATTCTTTTTCAACATTAAATGTAGTCAAAATGTTTTTACCAATTTGGGTAGTATCAATTGACTGATCTAAGGGATGAATAAGATTTGTTTGAGCTTCAACAGTTTTGGTATGTGGTTCAATTACTGGTGTTTCCTTTGGAGGTTTCCCAGGACCAGGCCTAGGCCTAAGATCATACCTCTTATTTAATTCTACAATTAAAAATTTAGAGAATTTAGCATGATATTTAGAGACCTCTGAAGCTTCCTGATCCTCTTGAACCTGATTTTGTTGTGAGAGAGAAATGATGGTTGTTTGATTGGAAGAAGAATCCATACTATTAATATCTTTAGTAATTGTCACAGTATTATCATCAAGTTGTTGGTCATCTATCAATAGAGGAGTAGGAACCTGTTGATCATTGCTAGGTCTCTGAAGAATTTGTAGTGGTGGATTTCTTTTATACTGACCTTGATTTTGGTTGTGGGGTCTAGTAACTGTTTTTTGTATTGTCCTAGGTTGGGTCTCAATATTTGAAATCCTATTTGATAGGTTTCTAAGAAGAGATGTTATTTCATCTATTTTTGAGTCTTCTGATTTAGTCTTAGAGGAACTAGAGGCTTCTTGAACATATTTGAGTTTTCTTTGGGCCTTTTCTTCCTTAAGTTTTAAAGAAGTTGTGGCTTCCCTATTTTCTTCTACTTCTATAGCGTTTGTTTGCATATCTTCAAGATTTCTTGAAGTTCTCTCTTGTATCATAATAGCAAAGTCATCATCAAAAGCTTTAGAAAATCTAGACATAGTTGCTGCTACAGGGGGTTTACAATCAATAGGTATTTTGTGATAGAGTTTATTGAATCTTTTGATAAAATCTGATACTGGTTCACTGAAGTTCCTTTTAAGCTCTTCAAATTCTGTGAGGAAGTAAAGAGGATCCTTTTTCACACCCCATTGATTTTTAAATATGGTTGTAATCTCTTCCCAATTCTAATGGAAGCTGTTGGTAACTGCCTAAACCAAATCCTTACATTTCCTTCAAGTGACTGTACAAACAATCTCATATAAACGTTTTCTTGTTCGATATTCATGTTGTCTGCAAATTCTAGTAAAGCTTGAAGATGGTCCTTAGCTGAGGGACAAATTTCTCCATTATACTTGGGAAGTTATTTTAAGTATCCAGATGGGAATGCATCAAGGTTATTAGGTAAGACTAAGGCAACATATTTAGCCTGTACAATAGGTCGGAAAGCCATGACAACAGGAGGTGTATGAGGTCCTTGAGGTATATGAGGTTTTCCAAGTGGAGTATGAGGTGTTTGAGGTGTATGATGTGTTTGTGTGGATGTAGAGGATGAAGAAGAAGTAGAGGAAGAAGATGGTGATCTAGGGGTTGATGAACTAGTTGGAGGTGACGGAGGAGGAGATCTCCTGAAAGACTTCAAAGGAGTCTTAAGAATGAACTTAGGGACCTATAAAGGAATACCTTCTTTTGTTTCAAAGAGAGGATTGGTATATATGGAGAAGGTCTCCTCAGATTATTTATAAGAAGAAGCTTCAGGATGATGAAAAATGGAAGGAAATGGATAGCTGGTAGGTGATATGAAATCTATGGGTTTATATTCTGGTAGATCAACACCCAAATAAGATTCAGTTTTAGGTGATCCTGGTGGTTGTGTGGGTATTGGATGAGATTCTAATGAATGAATAAGGTAGGCTGACTTAAAATCAATTCCTCTATTTAGAAGTTCAGCAATCCTAGGTGATAAATAGGAGTAATCAGGATGAGATGGGATATTACTATAGGGGTCAAATGATTCTAATTCTTCAGACT
>APFE030090718.1:4365-28829 GCA_000404065.3 Pinus taeda
CAATACACGTCAAACACTCTTCTAGAAAGCTCTAGAAGTGACCACAAGTAACTTTTTTAAGATGAAACTCATGCCTTTTGACCTTTACAGGAGTACGCACCCATCCCTTGACTTACAGAGCGTACAGGTATGCAGGTACAATGAGCTTGGGATGCGTACACGCAGGCAAGGTAGAGAGAACCTGCGTACCCAGAGATAAACATGATTTTTAATGACTTTCTCTCTTTTTTGAATTTTGACATGGAGAGCAGAGGTATTAGGCTTGCCAAGGAGGATAATATGACTATTGATGGAGCCATATTAACTGCAGATAGTCATGGTGACAGATTTCAGTGTAACACGTACTACATATAAGACTTGTTAGCTATGTGAAGAGCCGCACTACCAGCCAATCTAGAAAAAGTGAACAAAATGGTCCTCAAGGACCGGCCAGTGACATCTCAAATGTTGATCTTGTCGTTCGTACTCGGCTGAGATCCCTCTCTGTAGTACCGGCGAATGTAATCTCTCACAAATTCGCCCCCATGGGCAGAACCTGATAATGAGAGAGGGGCGCCACACCTCAATAAACCGGTCAAAAAATAGATGTCCACGACAGTCAAGGGGATAGATTTGCCTCTGATCTGGAACACCTGGTTGGTAGGATCCCATGCATCGAGAAAATATTGCAACAAGTCGATTTGTTGCCTCATGCTAGAGATACGGAAAAACTTCAGTAGGCCACAAGTCCGCAATGCAGTTATCGTACTTGGATCATGTAAAGCAACCATGTCTTCTTCTTCATGCTCGCGTTCTCGCCATGTAACAACCATTTTTCTCTAATCAATCTCTGCAAAATAAAAAAGAGAAGAGTCAGGGTCCTGATTTGGCAAAAAAAAAGGCAAAAATTCCATGAGAAATCAGTGCAAAAGTTTCCCTCCTTGTGCCCATCGCACCCCAGCAGTGTACTAGGTGGGATGCATACTGACTGGCCAATGGCCAAGCTAGTATGCATCACACCTTTCGATATTGGAAGGGTGCGATGGAACCAGGGCAAATTTTTCAAACCCCGGGGGCTCAAAAAAACAAGGAAACATGCTCAGAATTCAAAAAGGAAGGAATGCAACTGAAGAGCTCAGGTTTAGCTCTTACCTGGTCTAGACGGCGCCGAGAATCGTCCACAGAATCTCCCAGAATCGGCTAGTGAAAATCAGGGGGGAAAAGCACCTCCAGAGCTCCAACAAACCAAAGTTCAAATGAAATGGTAAAATGAGAGGTAAAAATCACTTTTAAATTACTATTCACGTAATTCGAGTAAGATATTAGTGTTTTAACTCATTTTTCAAGCATATGTTTTCATTTATAACCGGTTTGATGAAGCAATTGAACAGGTATTACGACCGTTAAAAGAACAAAGTGATAACTGTGAATCAAATAATCAATGACCATTATCACGAGTAGTTTTTATGTGAAGTTCAAGCTCGTTAAAAATTAAACCTAAGCAATGAGCAAATGCTTTCCCCAGAGTTTAAGCTCATTAAAAAATGAACCAATTTCCAGTAAATAACCATTGTGAATGCATTATCATCAGCTTTTGAGCCTTGGTCGTGTTCTATTCATCACCTCCACTCTATTTAACCGATCATACGCCTCCATTTGATTGTTTACCCTTTTTGAGGAACATCTGCGATGAGTGATCTTGTTAGCCATCCTTGTGACATTGTTGTGATTGGAAAATTCCAAACCTTACCTAGAATCAGTTGCTATCCGAAATCATCACTTGTTCCTCAAAAAACGAGTCTCCTTTAAGCTATTTTCACCTGACTCGTAAAATATGAAAATATTGCCGATCGATTGGCCTCTCCAGCTCGTTAAAGCTACCGGAAGTGCTATCCCTCCTCTAGATTTTAATCTTTTTGGATCCGAGGGATTATTACACAAAAAGATCGAGCGCTTGTCTTGTTCAACTCATTAAAACTATCGAAAATTCATCCCTTTCGTATTATTTTATACTTTTTTGGACTTAAGGGATTATATGACAAAAAAGGATTATTGGAGTTTTCTTTCCGTCCCTTTTTAGACTCTCTAAAATTGAAAAAGGACCAAGTTATCATTTTCGTTAAACTTGTTAAAATCAATAGCGACAAACTTGTCATATAGACAAGAACGAGTTTCTTTGTCGCTAGGCTCGTTAAAACATAGCGACGGGTTCACCCGAAGGGAGAATTATATAACAAGCATATGTTATCCTCCTCAAGCTTGATAAAAATAAAGAGGTACTAGTCAGCAATGACTGGGGAAAAATTGGGGAGAAAACTTGAAGAAACTTTATTGGTAGCAAGTCGCTCTTGAACATGACACTTTCACTCCACGTTTGAGTCAGGTTGAGTTATTCCATTCACCGGTCATATCACCATTGGTCCATCATACCATCCATCTTTGGGGTTAACGCTACCAATCCATTTCAGTGTCGCCGGTATGTTCAAGAGAAGTCGCTTAGAGAATTCACCTGTGTCTCATCCGCTACAATACATTCACGCTCCATTCTTTCATGACCGCCACCCTGATCCTTGTGTCATCAAATCATTTTCACCTCCAAAATCATTTTCTCTGCTCCGTGTCGTAGATGTGGGATTCATTAAGGCCCTCCTACGACGGGTCTCTTCTTGTCGACATCAGCTTATTATCTAAGAAGTCGACCTAGAAACAACCCTTTCAGTACTTTGAAGCTTGCATGCCTCAATGGCAATTTTCTCACTTCCACCGACAGGTTTACATCAATGGCATTTGACCGAAAGATTTTACGTGGTATTCGAAGCCAAGTCCTTTTTCACACCTCATGAATTGTACTATCGTACCTTGAGGATCATCATCATTATCGGTGATTCCTCTCGCGCCTGTTAACGGCTTACATCATTGGCTAGTAATCAGGCGATGTCTTTCCATGTTCGACTCAAGAACATCTTTCACATGGATCAACTTGTACTCCAGGTGAACATTGAAGGAGTTTGAAGACCCCGGATCTAGTTTCATCCATCTGGGCTGTGATACATTTAGAGGAATAAAGACATTAAATGTATATCATTATCGAACAGATGATCATCTGAATCAAAGGATGATGGCTCTGTCTGAATCATCAGTCTACTACACAGACGGTTGTCTGTCCTATGTACATGAAAATGAATTTATAACGCTGAGCATGGGAATTCCCACCTCAGCTAGATCATGAAAATATTATGAAGATAATGTATTGTATTGTATCTTATTACAGGTCACCTTCCAGTTTGAAAAACCTCGGATCCTCATGATAAAGCATTTCACCCGACATCAAAAGATTAACGACCTCATGCTTTATGTGACAACTGTTATAAAGATTTTTGGGCACTGCAACCCCAATAATACATGTCCATAAACCAAGGGCTTCTAAGTCCCTAAAAGTGTTACTTCACACCCTAAAGGAACAAGGTCAGCTGATTACATCATCTCCCAAAAGTTCTCCATGGAAAACTATTCAGAACTGGTTAAAACTGGACCATACAGGCTGCTGAGTGCTAAGGGTTTGATGCATCTCACCTGCTCAGTGAAAAAAGTGTGATGCATACTGGAAAGCCCTTCTGTAGGGTGCAATGAGCGAGAGTAGACAAATGGCAGAGACAATTTGCAAGGTGGATGATCATGGAATCTTCCAGAAACTTCTCCTATGACACTTGCCTCTCTAAATTCGCCTAGGGATGAGTAAGAGATCATGAATCTCCAAGTGGAACCAAGAACTATCAGAGAGAGGAAACTAATCAAAAACCCAACAGCTGACTCACCCCCTGCAAACATCTATATATGGATCCCTCATCACAGAGATCTAGAGGCTGGAATCTTGTATTTTGTAAGGAGGTGTTGTTGGTTTCTTGGTGAAATATCATAGTGTTGGGTGATCTAAGCTTTTCATGAGGTGAAGAAGGGCTTTCATGCTGGGAGGATGAAGTTGGGTCAGAACAATAGGTTGTAATCCTCTTTGCTATTTCTTTCTACTAATAAAGCTATTCGAGTTTTCCTCCACATTCTTGTATGATTGATGATTTATGATTTTTGTGGTCAATATATATCTGGTCCTATATTGTTTATGATTGTAGATCTTTGTTCTTCGATAGTATTATGCTGCTTTGACTCTATAGGTGCTCTTTGAAGCTGGGCAAGTGAGGAAGGAGTGGCGAAGATCTGCCAGAAGGGAGAGGAACCAAGCAAGGATCCAAGCGCAAGACTGAGGTTGGTATCCTTTGTTCCCCTCTTATCTACTTCTCATAAAGGAAAGTGAAAGTAGCTTTGGTTTGTTTGTTTCTAAGATAGCTACTCGTCTTAGTGGGACTAGAAGCTTCGAGTGGACACTAGATTTCCCGATAACATGAAGATCAAGTAGTGAATGTTTAGATTCTTTCAATAGAATTTTTCTCTCTTGAATATCTTGAAGAATTGCAACAAGATCCTATCCTTGACAGAAAAACAAGAACTTCAAGGAGAAGGAATGAGAAGCACCTTCGTATGGGGCTCAAAGATACAAATCCAAGGAAATCCAAATGGATTGAGATTGGAAGGGTATGGTAACTGTACCCTGATCTATTTTTTGAATTAAAATAGTCTTCTGGAGGTCCAAAAGCTTCTAGTGGGGAGGAGTGATCCAAGGGATTAGTAAAGTGCTCAAAATTCAAAGTGTTCAAAAGTACAAAAAATCGGTGCCAAAGCATAGAGCTTGACGACTTGAATCTAACACAACTTGGATCACTTAAAATTGATATTGTATGCTCCTGATATCGCGTTCTGATCGTTTTCCCAAACAAGGAAAACAATTTGGAGGTTGGATACAGGATTGTTGATTGGGCAGTTCATATGTTGCCTGGGCAGGGTGACTGGGAAATATGACTGTACCTCATGGGCCAATGTCAGGTTTCCAAGTGGCCTCACATGTTTGGTTAATTTATGGGCACATTTGATTGGTTGTGGTATATTAAATTTGGGCCAACGATGGGTCGCCACGTGGCCCAGTCATGGGCTGCCATGTGGCACCCCGGGGGTCAACAAAATTTGGTATGGGTCAGCGGAAGCCCAAATGGATTCAAACAAAATACCTCTGAACAATAAATACAACACTCTACCATGGTGCCAAGGGTGTTACCATAACATAAAAATCCTATTTAAAATTTTTGTAGTTTGAAGTTCAGGGAGGGGGTCGAGGAAAACCCCCTGGCCCCTACTCATTGTACTACCCACGAGATCACAAGCGGAGTGACCAAGTGCTCAGGATTTAGCCCCAACCCATAGTCTAAACCATATACCACTCGACCGAAGGCAGTCGCAGCAAGGTGATTGGCAGGTGGGTGCACAACTTTGGGGACCAGTCTCAAGTTATATGAGCCATGTAACCAAAGGTAGATCGCAACAGGGAGCTTGGTGACATATGAAAAGAATATGGGGACCAACCCCAGTTTTCATGGTGCAATTGAATTGTATTCCAAGAGCCTAGGGGCTATGCCAACGGGGGTGGGCATTTAGCCCTAGCCCTCGAGCGCATGGCCCCATGTGGCCCAAATTTTTCGCTAGAGGGGGTCATGTTCATTTAAAAGAGGCAACAAATTACATCCGAACCGACATGAATCTTATCGGTGCCAAGAGAAATTAGTACTTAGAGGGCCTTGAAATTGTGAAATTCATAGAGAAGTTAGCAGAGTAATCCAATTTGTAGAGCATTTAGTAGAAAAAATTCTCTAAAGCATAACTTCTTCATTTTTTGGCCAAATTGAGCCCAACAAGAGTGCAACTAGGGGTTTTTTACTATTTTGGAGCCATTGGATACATAAGTTTTTATCTTCTGAGCATTGTAAAGCCATGTAAACACAAATTTGAGCACTTAATGAAAGAGGCCCAACATTGGAAGCTAGACCAGGAGATGTAGCCCAAGAGAGGGGTGAATTCCTTTACCATTTTTTTGTCTTGTGTCTCTGATATGGTATATTTTTCTATGTTCTTATGCTATTAACTAAGTTTTAAAACCATTATTTTATGTATTTTTTCAAAGTGATTCATTGCCTAAACGACATAAAATTTTACTTTCAAATTTTCCCATCACCTTCAAGTTTGCATTTACAAATCATGGAACAACAACTGTTGGCTGTCAGGATTGTCAATTGTCGGATGTCAATGGAGGGAGGACATGATTGGTGTGTAGTAGAGTTCGGGCTAGTGAAATAAAACGTGGTGATATGGAGTTGTCTGTCGAGACTGAGGAACGATGTAAGGGATGTTGAACACGGCATGGGGAATGACGACAACAGGATGTGGAAACAATGTGGGGCAAGAGACAGAATGACGTGGAGACACAAATGAGTAGGGAGAAGTGTGTCATGTGACTGGTGACAACAGAGTAGGGCACATGATCAGATAGGGAGCAAGGATGAACAACGAAACAACAGTGGAAGTAGAGGATTTTGAACTTGCTCTAATACCACTGGTACAAGGAAACCTTGCTCACTATAATGTGTCAATTGCAAACTCATTTATGTATGTAAGATATATATTATTATCCAATATTCATATGATGATTATAAGCCCTTGAGCGATTCTCCTTTATAGGAGTTTACTGGCCACAAGTGTTAAAGACACGTCTTTTGACATAAGTGTCGTTTCATAATTAATTGGGCAACGTAATTTAATTAAATAATTATTAATATTTTATTTATATATTATATATTATATATATATATATATATATATATATATATATATATATATATATATATATTATATATATATATATATCTATATATATATATATATATATATATATATATATATAATAATATATATATATATATATATAATATATATATATAGATATATATATAGATGATTCATAACAATTTCAAGCATGATAGTAATAAGAGATAAACTCACATACACAGGAGAAAACATCACCCTCAGAAATTGACACATGAATCCGTAAAAAAAATAGATCTCGGCCTTCATCATTCTCTAACCCTGACCAACCCTTTGCTTTATCAAAATTACATCATAAATAGATTTTAAAAAAAAGTTGTTCCTTCCTTTAGGAACCGAATTCCCCAAAAAGGTTTCAATTTCTGCCTTCAACAAAGAATATAGAACCACTTCTCTAGAAACTAGGAACTGTTTAGACTAAGGATTTCTCAAACAAATTACATTTAATGTAATGCCTAAATCAAGTTTCAAAGCTGCTAAACACCTCAAAAAATTTAACCATGACCATAAAAAATAATTACTTAATATTTAGACACAAATTTTGTGGTTAAAGGGTTGACTCTGTGGAAGCATATTGTCGGTGTTGCGTTGCTTACTACTCCAGCAAAAATGAAGCACAAAAGCGCAACAAGTTGATGGTTTGAATTGGTATGACCACTTTATGAGCTTGTAAATGAGTCATGAATGTATAAAATAACTCGGACATCATCAATTTCTCCTTGATAAACCTATTTTCATTATGCAAAGCTTCCATCTTTCAAAAACTCCACATAGAGTAAAAGTGCAGTGAATTTGTCCTTCATGATTTTGACTAGTGCTTGGGTCTGTAAACAAAATAAAAAATTCGCTGATGATGATGATGACAGTCTTGAAAGCCTTTTTCAAGTCCCCACTCACCACATGATGCCAAAACTTCACATTTCTATCAAACCCTAATGCCTTGTCAAAAATGTAGTATTGATGTGTGAACTGCTCCCCTTGGAAAAAAATCATAAGCTTCATAAATCTGACTATCTGTGCTCCCAAAAGGATTTCATGCAAAATATAAGCCTCTCAACCTCCTTATCCAACTTTATTCAACTAGTATACTTGGGACAAAAGGGAAAAAACAAAATTGTTTCAATTACCTGCTTCAAGACTCATACTTTAGCTGCCTTAGCCAACAAATCAAGCTTTCCTCTATCTTTCTCTTGTATTTTGTGCAACTATTGTTTAGCAACCTCTAGCTCCTTCCTCAAGGTAAGGTTTTTTTAGCACATGTTCTTGAGCTGCTTGTGTAAGGGAAAAGTTGTTTTCAACATATACTTAGCATTTGATAATGTTGGCTCACACATGTTCAAATGGTCATATATCTTTTTCTTGGCCCTTTCATCTTGTTTCTTAAGTGATCTCATTTTGGGCTTTCTTTAACTACATCCTCAACCTATGGAAAGTATGTTGCCCTTCATCTACCTCAACCTTCTTCTTTTTTTGCACTAACTCTTCCTTTTGTGGCTGCAACTTTCTTGCTGAAGACCTAGTCACAGGAACTCTTGCTAATGGAGCCTCTAAACTCTTGAATGTCCTCGGTTACTACCTTCTCTTTACCTTTGGACTTGGTGAGAGATGGAGCTGCCTTTATCACTAGTTTTGTTTCACCAATATTAGGCGTCCTTTCTAAAGCATTCTTCTTCAATTTCCTATTGTCAAGTTGTATTTGGGCAATGACCAAGTGTGCCTTCTTAAACTGTTCTTCAATTCTAAGATCTCCTAGTCTTTATCATCTTGAAAAATATCCTCTGGTATGGTATCTAAAACTTCATTTGTCTGCTCAACTATTTGTTCTAAAGGCAATTTCTTTGCAGTAACTCTAGTGAGTGGATTCTTGGGAACCTCCACTACCTCAGGAGAAAAGCGCACGTTTTTACCCTTTTTATTTATGATGGATCAACTGAAGCAGATGGCCTTTTTCCTGATATTTTGATTGGAAATTACACATATCTTGCCATAGATGATGGTGTATCCTTTTTACTCCAAGGGTTAATTGGTAACTCATCTTCCAACTTTGATGAATCTAAGAATGCTTTCCGTGATTGATTTCTCTTCTTTAGTTCTTCTACCACCAACAACTTAGTCAAAGAAAAATGGAAAACAATGGGCTCCACTTGGCTTTCCTTACCTTGAACCTTATCTGCCATCTTACTAAGCTTTTGAATAAATAGAAAGACAAATTCAAAGGTTTTTTTTTTCATCTGAAGTGCATCAATAGCCTAAAATGATACTGATAGATCCTCTCAAATATATGTTCACAAGTGAATTATCTATGGATGACCTTAATAATCTTGTTGTAGGGTTCAGGCAGGTATTCTCTAGGTACAATAGCTCCATATCCCTTGTTTTTGTACTTTATTTTTAAGAAATCCTTGTAGTTTATTATGTCTAGAGGCATTCCCTTCAACATTTGTTCTCCTTGTAGAGGAATTTCTGTAGTGGTTGAAATGGTGACTTCTAACACTGGAAAACTCATCTCTCTAATTTTAACATCCACCCCAGAGAAATTCAAGGCAAACTCTTTGGTGAGCTGCACACTATAACCCTGGATCTTCTCACAAAATTTGATGCAACCAAATTGTTCAAATGAAACTCTAATTGTTGGGAGTTTATCAAGATAAGGTATTGGGGCTCAAACCTGACTATGTCTCCTCCTTTGTGATTCTTTCTATCTGGAGTTGTCATGACTTCAAAACATAGATGAATTCTAGGGTTTTTGAATGCAATTTCAGTGTTTGAAAACTGAGCACAGCAATAGGGTAGAAAATTATGAAATTAGGGCTTTAAATGAGGGATTTATGGCAATTTAGAATTAAAAACCCTATATAAGCAGACTCAGAGAATAAAACTCATTTCTCAGACCCAAAGCAACAACTTGTTGTTTTTTGCCTATACTGGAAAATTTAAAACACAGGTGCCTCGAGAAAGTGCAACACATGAGAGAAAAAAGTTTCTTGATCCTTGAGGGAAACAACAAGAAGATGTGAGGCTCTAGACCACATGGAATGTTAGGCTTCAAATATGGGTGGCAAACAAAGCTTTGAATGTTTGATGTAGGTAATAACATAAAACACAATGAGTGAAAGAAAGCGCAACATATTTTTCAAACACAACAAAGAAAGCACAGTGAGCTAAGAATTTGAAGCTTGTAAGGTCATCTATGTGTTTTATTTGAATGGTAAGGATAGATTAGACAACATGCAAGAAAAATCATCCAAGGAAGTGAGGAATTGGAAAATGGTAGTGGTGATAACCCTTTGTCTTGAAGAAACTCAATGACTGTATTTGAGTGCAATGCCTCTCCTATAGACTTAGCATAACAAACTTCAAACGATATCTAGAAATATTTCGATGGAACAAAGAATGAATCTCTAGTATTTTAGATGCTAAAACAAGTGTTTGAACTCCCAAAGTGATCAAACCCAACTTTCAAAGATAATCATTGTGATTTGGAGCCTTAATCATGAAAGCAAAACATCTGAAATAAGCACAACACATGCCTCATAATCATTGTACTCGTGATGATGTCCCAACATAATATGATTTGACAACCTAACTGACTATCCTGAACCCACTAATTTGTGGCAATGATGAGAAGACAAGACTCACTATGACCTCACTCATGATCTTGTATGAGAAATTTACCCTAGACTTACTTGAACCTATATTTAGAGAATCCATAACTATATTTACATCATATTTCACACACTCTAACATAATTACATCAAAAATTAAATATTTCATTCTTTACTAAGACCAATAGCTTGATCTGTAAGAGATCATAACAAAACCTTTACACATTTGCCAACATAAATTTGAAAGACTAAACTTGTTTTTTACTACTATAATATAGAACATTAACATATAACATACTTGGTTTTTCAGTATATGATAGAATGATCCATTACAAACAAGTTTCAAGGGAGGATTCTTCCTTTATATACAATTGGAAGGAAAAGTACGAACTAAAGAACAATTGTTGAATGCATGAAGAAGATTGCAGTGTTGGAATCAACAATTATGTATCAAACACAAAAATTAATGAAAGACATAAATGCTAAGGATAAAATTATTGATGAATTATGTAATCAAGTATCTATAATGAGCGACAAAGGTATGAGGGAGATAGATGCACTACAAGCAAAGTTAAAAAAAGTTTAGGCTACATATGATGAAAAAATTGTGAATTTGAAGAGGAGTTAAGAAGACTAGAGGTTCTAAATAAACCTCCATTGGCAACTTAAGATACTTCTGAGGATAAATTAGTCATGATATTAAATGAAAAAAGATAAATTTATTGAATATTTAAAGGCTGAAATTGCAAAAAAAATCTAAAGATCAGGACCAATAGAAGCATGAATCATAGGTTAAAGAATACAAGAAAACAGTGAATAAATTGGAGAAAACTTGTGATAGGCAAGCTAATAAGTTGAAAGAGAGATATCTTTAAATTTCTCTCGTAGAAAAAAATGATTAAAGAACTTGAAAAGGAAAAATATCATCATAGTAAAGAAGGTGGTACTGAGAGTGGTGATAAAGGTAAGGGTAAGGGTAAAGGTACAAGTCAGGATACATGAGTAAAAAAAATGTCTTCAAAAGGCTTGGAGAAACCCAAACTAAAAGAACGAGTGAAGGTGTTAGAGAACACTATCTCAGCCATGAATTCTATTGGTGATACATACGCATCACCACAACTTGTTGAATCATTGAAGAAGATGGTAGATGAGAGAGAAAAAAGGAATTACAGAGCTACACAATGATCTCATGAGTGGGTGAAAAGCACAACATTTTGGATGTGACACGGGCTTGCAAAATTTGAAATCCCAAGTTTCTGATTTGTAGTAGCATTTATAGATGGAAAAACAACAATAATCAACAATCAACAAATCAACAACAATCATGGGAAAACCAACTTGAAGATAAAGTGCAATAACTCACTAGTGAATTGGCCAATTCTAGATAACAACTGAAATCTACAAAGGAAGATCTTGAAAGAAAGGAAACTTATCCCAAGCAGAAATATAAGAAGAATGTAGATTTATTGAATAATCTAAGCCAAGAAAAAGCCAATTTGAGAGAAAATTCAGAGAGGAAGATTCAACAACTTCGGTAAGAATCAAAAGATTTGTATGTTGTAGAACTCAAACAATCACAGGTCTCCACAAAATGAAAGAAACACTCTTTTTCTCAAGAGGAGGGCTTGCAGAATCCTCCCAAGAATCCTCAAGTTTTAAAATAACAATTTTTAGGTGTTGTATCTATGTAGACACATTTTTGAGATGTCATATATATATATATATAATTATATATAATATATATATAATATATATATATATATATATATATAATATATATATATATATATTATATATATATATATATATATATATATATATTATATATATGCATTATATATCATTATATTTTCCATTAATGTGCATTTTTTATTAAATTGCAAGTCTTTTTTGAGGACTTACTTTTAGGTCTCCTTCATGGAGTTTTTATCTAGATATGGTCTCACTGAAATCTAGTTACTCTTTTAATTTTGGAAAATGTAATAGACTTTTATAAGATGATAGCTTATTGAACCGAGAAATTGGTGCTACGGAATGTACTAAATTTTTATTTGAAATACAGAATATGTCTTCTTTCCATAGTAGAACAAATTTACAATATGCTTAGTGCATCATAAGGGCAAATTTACCATAGTGTACCTCAAAAATGCATTCCGGAAATTGCTAGAGTTGGAGGTGTAATTTTTAACCAAAATGGTAAAAAAATCATGTCTTATGCCTGGGGGATTGGCATTGCTTCAATTAATCAAGCATAGATGTGGGTTGCCTAGAAAGGTCTTTCCATTCTTCTCTAAGATGGTTTTTTTATTAATAAGAAAATTGCATAAAACTTACATGATATTCAAATTTAGTAGCATAAAAAAAAATAGCAGCATAGTAAGACACTATTTATCAACATCACCAGGAATATAATCCACATATCCTTATCTCACAAGACAAAATATCCTTCTAATACTAACAAAATAGTACAAAAATAAGGCTTCAAGTATCAAGAAATTATCAACTCCAAGTTTAACATTCCAAAGTATCAACCAAAAGACATAATGTCTTATAATGCCTCACCCCACATTTACCCACTTTTAAAACTCACTAGGGAAAACATGAGATGAGAGTTACTATGTAAGACCCAACCTCCAAGATTTATTTATGGAAATGGGGTGCACTCATCAAATCTTAGTGCATCACCCAGAGACACATGATCACCCAGACGTCAAACAATTTCCATTGGTGACCTTTTCACAGAGTTGGAACCACTTTCAACCTAGATTTGCAGCCTGGCCACATGCATGAATTCTTGTTAGAGTGGCCATAAGGCTCCAGTCGCAAGCATAACACGTCCTCCATGCAGATGTCACCAAAATTTCCTCTTTCTCTGCATGCAATCACTGCCTTTGTTTGAAATTTTTAGGGCTTTCCTATAGACCAATTACCCAAAACTCTCCAAAACTCTGTTAACAATGTTTGCATGTCTATATGGTCTATTCCAAGCTCTATTCTTTTCAAAACATGTCCAACACATGTGAATCATTTAGACAAACACTTTGTAAATATAGTACCTGTAGGTCATGAATGCATAATATGTTGATTGTTTCATTAGTTTCTTCAGATGTTCATCAAGAAGTCTTGTTGCCCTCTCATACTTAACTGTAACAACAAATATTAGAACATACATCCATATAAAACATTCAAGAGCCAATCAACCATGAATAAGACATGTAAAAAGAGTTCTTCACATCATAAGAAATATACCATGAATGTAACCAACATTTAACCAAAATGAAACCATGACAAACCAGTCATACAATCACACATCAAATCAGAACTTATGCTCATTAATCTCAATAAGGAACAACACATAATAACATATGCATAATGCCAACCTAGTCAGGGACTTCCAAGTACCACCCAACTATAGATTGGGACAGAATCATTTTTTCTTCCAGCCCAATCACTCCTATGCTATATTCCAATCATGAACGTGGGATCACATTGTTGGATGTGGAGTATGATTATCTTCCTGATTCAAAATTATTGTTTAAACCGCATTTGGATCCCAATCGTCAACGGGAAGTACTTGTGGGGGTTTGGGGGCAATGGCCACAAAGCCAAAAATACATGAAAATTTGCCTTGTAAAATATTGTAATTTCGTAGTCAATCTAGGTTGTTCATTAGGTGGATGATTTGGCAATAAAAGTTATGTTAATTTGGGTTTTTTCACCCTAGAAGGAAACCCTCTATTTATATGGGGGAATTGTATTGGGGCTATGTATTATTATTCTGAGCGAGAAAGGGAGATGAGATTGTGTGAGAGAGAATAGGAAATTACAACAGATCTATTTTAGGTTGTATCTCTTCATTTTGTTGGATAATATAAAAGGAAGGACTGGTTGTTTCTCTGTGGACGTAGCCCAAATTAGGTGAACCATGTATATCTATGTCTCTCTTGTTTTATACATTTATATATTTGTTGTTTCACAATATTTTGTGTATTTAATTGCTCCATTAATTAATTTGTAACACACATGGGATAAACCAAACATAACCAAGCAAGGAATCTAGAGGTTAAACCACCTCCACCCTCAATCCATAGTGCTCTCACCTAAACCGGACCAAAGATCACCAAAACCAACACAAGATTGGATGCCTCAAGATTTCTTCACCATACCCAGAGAAATTTTCCTGTCTCCACCCACTTGTGAAGAGTTTCCTAGAGAAAACCATCTCCACCCTCAACCCTGAGGATTTTCGTAAGACCACTTCAACAAGATCCAAAATCTACCAACAATCCAAATCTCAACCAAATAGTGAACCCACTACATCATGGTTATCTAGGAAAAGGCATAGGCAAGGTTGTACATCACTGTCACTCCAGGAAAATCTCCATGCTAATGGAAACAAAATAACCAATAAGCCAAATGAATAAACCATGCATTCAAATCCCAACAAGATAATCACACATGCAACCTATTACCTATAAAATTCTCCTATTGGTTGCTCTTTCTTTGCTTGATTTTTTCCCTTGCTCATTGTTGTTCAATCTTCTTCTTGTGCTCCCTTGATTTTTATGTGCGTTCTTGCTTGTGTCTTCCTTTGTCCAAGTACTCTCTCTCTTTTGCGGTAGTTTCTCTATCCTATTTTCCTCCAAGTGAATACTGTTAGGAATGTACAAGAGAGTGTTAGAATGTTCCCTCTCCTATTTTCTTTCATTTTTCTTCAATTTCCCTTGCATGCATATTTTTGTCTCTTCATCTTCCTTTTCTCTTAGTTTATTTTATTTCTTGATTTAATTGCCATTTATTGTACTTTTCCTTTTTCCAATACCAATGCCAATTTCCATAGCCAATAAATAAATGATTAACCACAAGTGATGCCCAATGTAACGATTTTCCCCTCCATTCAACTTGGAATACATGTCCCCTGACCTTCGTTTTATTTTTCTTTTATAATTACGATTTATTACATGGAATTTTCAACCTAGGATTATTACAAACCCCTCCCCTTTGGGGGAACACCATACTCGATGTTCTATGACACTTATGACAAAACAAAACTATTGATAACATGACAAACATACTACTTAATTTGTGCTTTCAAACACAACTCGATGTAGTATTTACAATGACAAAAACACACACCCAAGCGTGCGTGCACACACACACACATCAAAATATATTTTCTTAAACCAAAAAAAAAGAAGGATATAAGGTGCACATCTGATCAACCATCTCGCATGCATCTTAATCAAGCCCAAAGTGCTTCCACTGCACTTTAACTTTCTCTGTTTCTTGGTTTTAGAGAATCTTCTTCTTTCACTATAGGATGCATTGAGGCTTCAGATGAAACTCTCCTTCTGGTTCCACCTGCAATACAAACCAATCACATGATAAACATCTTGTACATATATTTTAAGCAAAGAAACATGAAAAAAAATCATGATATTTCATTAATAGAGGCAAAACAAGTTTGTATGCCAGTGGTCCAATCCTTTTAAGGATATCGAAGGGTCCATAATAATGAGGTGCCAACTTGGCACATGACCCAATATTCAAGGAGATTTTCTTTGGCTTGATACGTAAGTACACATGCTCTCCAACCTGAAACTCCTTTAACACTCTATGCTGACTCCCATAGCTCTTCTGCTTGTCCCATGTTGCCTTCAAATTCTTTTTGATAAACTGCATATCGTGCTCCATCTCCCTCAACATGTCTAGTCCAATCAACACCTTGCTCCCTAGATCACTCTAGCTGATAGGAGTATTACAACTCCTCCCATAGAGGGCATCAAATGGACTCATCTTCAAGGATTATTGATACCACTTATTTTAAGTAAACTCCACCAGTGGAAGATACTCCTTCCACTTCCTTTATTGATGCATAACATACCTTCTCAACATATCCTCAAGGATCATGTTAATCCTCTCTATATGCCCATCTATTTGCAGATGATAAGTTGTACTGAAAGCTACTGAAATCTAGCTTTATCCCCAAGCCTATAAACAATTCCTTCCAAAACTTGGAAGTGAACTTGACATCTCTATCTGATATAATCCTCTTTGGAATTCCATACAACCTCACTATGTCACTAGCTGAATTAATAGACTTCACTGCAATGAGGTGAGCTACCTTGCTTAACTTGTGAACCACAACCATGATGGAGTCATGGTGCCTTGATGGCCTTTAATGAAATCCATGGAAATAACCTCCCATTTCCATTTCGAAATCAGAATGGGCTGTGAAAAACCAGCTGGATGCTTGCATTCAATTTTAACGTGTTGGCTATCCAAGCACTTAGAAACAAAATCAACCACCTCTTTCTTCAAATTAGTTCAATAGCAGAACTTCTTAGTAGTTGTCAAAGTCTTCTAGTATCTTCAATGGTCTGAATATGGCTTGACATGAAACTCTCCCAAAATAAGCATCTTCAATTCACTACTATCAGGCACATAGATCTTGCTCCTAAATATAACCAATCCATCTATTGTGAGGTGATGCTACTCATCCTTATCACCCTCACCTTGTTGCTGCAATCTCTGCTTCAGCTATTGGTACCTCTCATCATGCTACCCTGCATGTAAGATTCACTCGTTTCAATTTGTCCTAGAAGAGCTCACAACTGAAATATAATTCACCTGTACTCTCCTACTAAGTGTGTTTGCAACCAAGTTTTGTTTGCCTTTGATGTACCTATTTTCAAAGCCAAAGTCAATGAGAATAGTCAACCATCTAGCTTGCCTTGCATTCATATTGGGTTGGTCAAACAAGTACTTCAACCCACTATGATCACTCATCAAGACAAACCTCCAACCAAGGAGATAATGTCTCCATATCTTCAATGCATGGATGATAGCTACCAACTCAAGATCACAAGTCAAATAATTCTGCTCATTCTCATTCGACTTCCTTGATTCATAAAAAACCGCCTACCCTTCCTACATCAGGACTCCACCAAGTACTTCCTTAAATGCATCTATACAAACTACAAACTCCTTATCACGATCTATAATCTTCAAAACTAGAGCATTGGTAAGCAATTGTTTCAACTTATCAAAGCTAGTTGCACACTCATCAGTCGATTCAAAATTATTTCCTTTCCTTTGCAGGGATGTAATAGGATAATGTCATGTCCCTTCTGAAACACATTTGTAATAGGGTGTTTCCACACATTTTTGCACAATTTTGGCTAAGGTAAAGAACCCGACATTTTCGACTTAGGGACTTAGGATGAAATTCGACTTAATTTGATTGCTAGTGGAAGGTGGGGGCCACCCACGTGGGAATTCGAACTAGGCCATTTGAATGGTTTGGAGGGAATTCAAAGTGCAGGATGGAGGGGCCCACATGAGGAAAGGAAGGCCCACAAAGATAAAAGGAGGAGAGAGCTCTCATTTGGATTCATTCTTACACCTTGCAATCAAAATTATTTGACTATTCGCTCTGCTTTTTAACTGAGTCAACTCACTATTTAGCCACTAATATCTCCAGTGGGAGATTCAACCTCTACTTCGGGGGACCATATGTGCCACCCTAGAGAGGAAGTTCCATAAGTATTTTAGGAGTTCCAAGAATGTGTACAACACTACCATTCATCCACAAAAAGGAGTGTGTATTTCTGGCTAGTTGTAGAATACGCAGGAGGAGTTTGGAGCTATCAGTGATCAAGCATTTTTGGGGAGAGTTAGAGGATTGGGAGAGAAACAAAGGGTCAACATTTATTGTGAGTTTTGTAGCCAACAGGGCCAGGATCCCAGTAGTTTGATTTACAGTTACCCAGTGATCCGGATTTAAACAGGAACGCAACAAAATATAGAGATAACCATATACACAAAGATGCAGCGGAAATAATACTTCATTTCATTAATGGAAAATATCGAAATATGCTTACAACCGGAAATGGAAAGAAACCATCTAGGGCGATGGTAGCTTATCTCTGAGAAGAGATGTGGTTGCTACATGCCTCTGAACTGTTCTGAATTGTGTTACAATGAGGCTCGAAGGCCTATTTATTGTTGAGAAACAATGGAAAACGTTTCACATCCCGAAACCTAACCCTAGAAGATGAAACGCCAAATTGTGGGCCCCGTTTGGGTAAATTGATACATCAATTTCCCGGGGTCGTAACTTTGGCATACGATCTTTGTTTGATGTGTACAATAGCTCGTTAGAAAGATCTATCCAAGCACTACCACTTTGGGAGACAACATGGGTCCATGGACCCATGTTGTCCCAAATTTCCCAAAAAATGTCGTTTAGGGCCTCAAAACGGCTCCGGAAGTTCAAGACCCGAAAAACTGCTAAAAATAGTAAACTATGCGACAATTTAGGAAGTTGAAAAAGCTAAAAGAGACAGTTGTGGGGGTCCAAATGGGATAGGTGGGTGACCCCCAACATCCACCTCGATCATTCCTCCCCCCTTAGGAAGAAATGGTCCCCATTGCGTTGAGTTCCTCCATCTGCTGAACTTGTCCTGCCATCTCTGATGTGTCCAGCAATGGTGGGAAGCATGGTCGACGATGGTCCACATTGAACACTTGGTGCAAGCGAAGGAATGGAGGAATGATGTGCTCCAAAGCATTGTTCCCCATAGTCTTGGTACTGTTGTAAGGACCTTGTCGGAGTGGTCTAAGCTTCTGATGGGTTTTGGTAAGGCGTTCTTTCTGTCGATGCAACCAGACTTTGTTTCCCACCTGAAACTTGTGTGGTACCCCTGTGGGTGAGGAGAAGTTTTTCCTGTGTTCTGTCATGACCGTATCCCTTTGTTGTTGCTGCTGTGTGGAGGAACCCTTTGTGGGGGTCATGGATGTAGCAACGATCTTCCCCTTACTTTGGGAGTGAACCAAACAGATGAATTTCCTAGTCTGGGAGATGATCTTGCTGCCTTTCTTAGCAATGATCAAAGATGTGGCGATAAGTGGGGCTACCTTCGGTATCCTGTATAATGAATTATCCAAAGAAATAATGACAGCACGAGGCCTTGACTCATACACAGCATGTCACCTCCACAAGTATGGTTGGCCTAATAACACATCACAAACATCCAGAGGTGTAACATCACACAATACCTCATCTGTGAAGGGCTTGATGCTGTAGGGAAGGCGGCACTGCTAGCGGACTTTGAGATCTTGTCCTTCATGAAGCCACCTGATACTGTACGGTTGTGGGTGTGGTGTAGTTGGTAGGCCCAACCGCTTCATGACCTCTGCTGAAATAAGGTTCTTTTGGCTACCACTGTCGACAATGAATTCCAGCAGCGAACCATTCACCCACATCTATGAGTGGAAACGACGTTCCCCCTCCCCTGGATCTTCGGGCTCATTTTTCTGGATCTTCGCGGTGGCAACAGTGGCGCTGGGATCCACATCAATGATCTGCTTCCCTTTACCATTCCCCTTGTCGGGTTCTAGCTCCGGGTCAGAACATGTATCTGATTCGGAAGCCTTCAACTCAGCCACCAGCGACTGCTTGGTCCGACACTCACTTGTGTTATGAGTGGGACTCTTTTGGAACTCACACCACTTTCCTGTGTCCTTCTTTGACTTCGTGGTGTTGTTCTTTTCTTGCAGCTTCGACAGGTTGTCTTGGGTCACCCCGCCTTGGCTTTGTCCTTTGGGCTTCGGATTTACAGATCCAAAGACTCGCTTCTTTTGTTTGAACTTTTGCTTGATTTTGACAGTGTATCGGTATGTTGTGCCAAGTGAGGAGATGTTCAAGAACTCCATCTCTTCCTGGATGTATTTGAGCACCAGATGTAGCTCAGAATATTTGATACCCAACTGTGTGCGAAGGGTATGAAAAATGTTTGTAAACTCCGGCACATCTTCGTCTCGTCCCTACCGCAGTGTGGTCCATTTGATGTATTTGTCCTCATAGCTTTAGACAGGGTAGTACTGCTCCTTGACGGCATCTCGGAATGAATCCCAAGTGGGTGCGGCTGAAAATAGTGAGCCTGTGCTTTCATCCTTCTGCTCACAGTAGGTTTCCCACCAATCCTTGACGTGGGGGGTTGCTTTGAGAAGAGCGAAAACAATCTTTTCCCGACTCGAAAATTCATGAACAGAAAAATAACCCTCTAGTAGATTTAACCATTTATCTACGACATCTGCATCTATTTGACCCTCGAAGCTGGGGATTTCAAAATTAATTTGTACCTTAAAGGGCATGGCGTTTCCAGAGTAGCTGCTGGAAGCCGATGCGTCACCTCTGGGTAGCCGCTAAAGAATCTGCACAAAGTTATCCATCATCGCGTTCCTTTGCCGCCCGAGGGCTTCTTCGAGCAAGATTTTGATAGGATCTCCTACCCCCTCATCTTTCTTCTCATCCGCCATGGGAGGACATCGGGATTTGCGAGGCTAGTCTTGCAAAGGTTCGACCAGTTCAAGCCCTAAATCCTTATATCCCGACCTCATTGGGGACATGCAAAGAAAAACAGAGAAAAAGCAGACCACTCTGATACCATTGATCCATATTTAAATATGAACGCAACAAAATACAGAGATAACCATATACACAAAGATGCAGCGGAAATAATACTTCATTTCATTAATGGAAAATATCGAAATATGCTTACAAACAGAAATGGAAAGAAACCAGCTAGGGCGATGGTGGCTTATCTCTGAGAAGAGATGTGGTTGCTACATTCCTCTGAACTATTTTGAATTGTGTTACAATGAGGCTCGAAGGCCTATTTATTGTTGAGAAACAATGGAAAACCTTTCACATCCCGAAACCTAACCCTAGAAGATGAAACACCAAATTGTGGGCCCCATTTGGGTAAATTGATACATCAATTTCCCGGGGTCATAACTTTGGCCAATGAACTTCGTTTGACGTGTACAATAGCTCGTTATAAAGATCTATCCGAGCACTACCACTTTGGGAGGCATCATCGGTCCATGGACCAATGTTGCCCCAGATTTCCCAAAAAATTCGTTTAGGGCCTCAAAACGGCTCCGGAAGTTCAAGACCCAAAAAACTGCTAAAAATAGTAAACTACGCGACAATTTAGGAAAGTGAAAAAGCTTAAAGAGACAGTTGTGGGGGTCCAAATGGGATAGGTGGATGACCCCCAACATCCACCTGGATCACCCAGGGCCTGCGCAGAGAGCCACCACTAGGCTCACGTGGGAGTTGGAGGAAGGAATTATAGAGTTGGAGCTGGCCGGGAGAAGTAAGAGATCACTTGGAGGGCCATTTGAGGAGGATTGTTGGAGTTGGGAGAGCAGAGATTGACAAGATCAGTCACAACAATAGAATTCGAAATTGGATGAGGACCAAGCTGTGAAAGGTCGATTTTTGAAGGTTGGAACCAAGGGAAACCCTTTTTGGGTTTTCTAGGTTTTGGGCAAGGACAATGCTCCTAATTTTATAGAATTTTTTGGGTAGATCTAAGGGGTCAAACAGGGGTCCCTACTTAGCCAACAACTAAAGGAGCTAAGGGGAATTTGGGCCAAAATTTTGAGGTCAACATTTGGCCAATTCCTTCGTGGGTTTTTCTGGATTTATGCCAAGGAGAAAGGAGCTGAAATCTCATAATTTTCTAAGTACGGGAAGCAGTGATTCCATCCCTTCGAAGTGAGTAGACATAGAAGTTTTCTAGGGCAGCGGAGTTCAGTTTGGTGCAGCAGTTGTAGCAGCCTTTAGTTCAATAGTTTCTCACCTAGGTTTTGTCAATCTTTTCCATTGAGACAAGCCCAAGTGCACCATTCTATTTTCATATTGTATTTTTCTCCCGAAGAAGTAATAAAATGGCTCAATAGTTATCTATTTCTAGTGTTTCTATGGGTGCTTAATGTATATTTTGTTTTTCTGATTGTTGGATTGTTTGCATGATTTGTATATCACTTACATTCCTATTTAGGATCATTATAGTGGTATAATAGCCATGATCTTGGCCAGCTATGGGGTATCCATCTAGATCATGGAATATTTTAGCATGTATGCACAGTGATGGGTTAAACCATAGACAACTTATGGTTGAAAGAAGATTTAGTATGCCAGAATTCTGGGGTAGAATCCATTGGAATGATGAGAGCTTGGCCCGGTTGAGGAAGGTGTTAGACCAAATCCATTCTCATCCTTAGAAAAGAGAAATTAGTGGTGTGCAGCCTGTGGGGGTGCAACCATCTACATTGTGTGGGAAAAGTTGACAGAATCAGGGCATCAGATCTCCTCAAAAGGAGCAGTCAGGACAGGGACATTTAGAGGGTGAGACCAGGGGGCACTTTTGCTAGTGGAGACCTAGCTTTAGATATCAGGAGCCTAAGGAGGAGGTTTTTTTGGGCACACTAGAGCATGAGAAGCATGCCAATGTGTCCATTGTGACGCAAGATTCACCCTTGTTAGAGATTCCTTTCATAGATATAGCTAACATCATAGGGGAGAGAGTAGATAACACACCCATAGGGCTTTCCATTGATGAGGTGCCAAGAGACACGGAGGTATCCACTATTGAGGAGGTTCCATTCGTTGTTGAGGTATCGATTGATGAGGTATTCGGGGCTGTGGCTGAGTACTCAGGTGATAGTAGTGCAACACAGGTTGATGAGGTGTTGGGAGACATCTCCACCGTTGACGAGGAGTCAATAGGTACAAAAGCATCTAGATCTATGACAGAGTTACCAGACAACAGTCACCTGCAACTAATTGGCGAGCATGTCTTGCGTGTTGGATTGTTCATGGAGGAGCAATTGGAGGTTCATGTTGATTTCATGATGGAGGAGGATTTGCAACCATCCTTTAGGATAGCCATTGATGAGGGGTAGTATAGAGACCACACGTTTGGATTTCAGCACAGTTCATTTCAGAGGCACACTGACGAGATCTACAATGTTATTAGCCCACCCTTATGCATTGGATTTAGAGAGGCAACATTGTCTATACATACCATAGGGGATGGTCAGGTTAGTAGGACTGAGAAACATGAGCTGAGTATGACACTGCATCAAGTTGGAGGGCTTGTTTCTTCCACAAGGGGTTGTACATTCGATCCCTCCTTTGGGATTAGGTCGCGAGAGGTACTCATCTGGTACTCGATGGAGCAGGCTAGGTGGTTGGATACATCCATGGCAACATTTTAGCAAAGGCCATGGATAACCATAGGGAATCAAGGGCCAGACTGTTGTTGGGATCCCGGTGGAATTTC
The DNA here is from genome assembly GCA_000404065.3 of Pinus taeda. NCBI lineage: Eukaryota > Viridiplantae > Streptophyta > Pinopsida > Pinales > Pinaceae > Pinus > Pinus taeda. Next base: position 27,851 of record APFE030090718.1, read on the forward strand.
CCATCACATCATAGAGTCATTAGGTGATGGTAGTGGATGCATGATGGATGCAACATTTGGGCGCACACACATTTTCATATCTCTATCAGAGCCCGGGACAACGCTAGTGACAAGATGGTTTGATAGGGGAGCATACCAATTTCATGAGTTGCCTTGGAATATTGATTATGCATGGAATCATAGGGTGATTAGTCTACTATGGGAGGAGCTGGTAGGACGAGGTGGCATCAACAAATCACCAGATAGGGAATTACATAGATATGGTGCTCTCTCATTGGTATATTGAACACTGGAGCTACTGGGGATAGGCACAATAGTGTCATTCCCATTGGCATTTCAAGAATCAGACCGCTCAGGTCTTTCAAGGCAGGTGAGGAGATGTAGCCCACATAATGGAGGGATTACGAGAAAATTGGTGGATGTGTTGGCACATGTTGGATGGCATATGATACAAGGTAGTACAATAGTAGGTAGTGGTACCCAGCGGTGCACAAGGATATGCCACAGAGTCTAGTCTTATGCAAAGGGATGCGGCCTAATGCATACAAACCCAATTTTAGAACCTAGCATCCAGTGTTGTATAAAGGTATGCAATGATGAGAAGTGGCCTACAAAGGAGCATGGAGATGCGTGGCTGTTTGATGTAGCATGTTGGTTTGCATTGAGCGATTCACCCCGCATCGAGTACATATGGGGAGAGCCAGATACAGTGACATAAGCAAGATACGAGATGGTACAAGATGGTACAACAATAGCATGAGGTATCTAGTGGTGTAAAGGGATAGGTTGCAGGGTATAGTGCCAGGTCGATGACTATAGGGATACTCGGTGGGATGTAGGGGCATATGGTGTTGCACATCGAGGTCTTGGAGGGTTTCCTCCAAGGAGACTTATGGACAGAGACACCGGGCATACCTTTGGGTGTACTTCACCCAGGATCAATGGGGACATAGATGAGTGATACTTAATGGTATCCATG
>APFE030090719.1:0-10000 GCA_000404065.3 Pinus taeda
TGTAACTTCATAGTGTTGGGTGATCTAAGCTTTACTTGAGGTGAAGAAGGGCTTTCTTGCTGGAGGATGATGCTGGGTCAGAACTATTGGTTGTAATCCTCCTGCTTTTCTTGATATTAATAAAGCTATTCAAGTTTTTCTCCATATTCTTGTATGTTTGATTGTATATGCATTTGTATGGTTAACACATATCTGGTCCTGTGTTATTTATGAATATAGATTTTTGTTCTTCGATAGTAGTATGCTGCTTTGATTCCACAGGTGCTCTTTGAAGCTGGATAGACGAAGAAGAAGCGGCAAAGATATATTAAGAAGGAGAGGAATCAAGCGAGAAAACCAAGAGGAAGACTAAGGTTGGTGTCCTTTGTTCCACTCTTATCTATTTTCATAAAGGAAAGCGAAAGTAGACTTTACTTGTTTGTTTCTAAGATAGCTACCAGTCTTAGTGGAAATAGCAGCTCCGAGTGGACACTATTCTCGGTAACAATGAAGGAAGAAATGGAGAGCAGTCTAGCAAAGGAAAATGAAGTCAGATATCATCTCCCTTAAAATAGAAGCAAATGAAGCTACTCGTATCAAGGAAGAAACCGAGAAACAACTTGATAAGAAGAATAATGATTGTGAAAGATTGCAAGAAGAGATTGTCTCCCTTAGGAAAAAGGTTGAAGGGATGGACAAAATCTTGAAGAGGTCTCAAGCCTTGGATGACATGCTTAGCCATCAAAGATGTCCATTTGATAAATCAGGTCTTGGGTATGCAGGTGAATCCTCAAGCAAGAATAATAATGCTTAAAACAACAAGGATATGAGGAAGTCAGAAAGAAATGTTCGTGCTCCCAGTTCCGGCATGGTATCCAACAAAGGCAAAGAGAAGAGTCAAGGCAACAATGGAAGAAATCCCGCTCCAAGACAAAATGTAGATGATGTCAAGGATGTGAGAGGCAATGGTTATCATGAAAGGATCTCAAGGCAGAAAGACTTCAAAAGTACAAACTTTGGACACATGGCAAAAGACTGTAGGGCTTATAATGATCCCCGTTAATCTCCGAGAAGCAATTTCGCAAGAAGAAGGCATGAATTCTTATTCATGAACAACATAAAATGCTTCAAGTGTCATAACATTAGTCATATGGCACGTAATTGTAACTTGATTTGGGCACCTTCTTAAGCTAGAACTATGTCAGAAAAGAAAGTCACACAAGTATGGAGAAGGAAGCAAATACAATCCGAAACTCCCTTGAACTCTCCAGCCAACAACACATGTTATTGGCCTAATCTTTGACAATCTAAGCATTTGATGGGAAGAATCTGCCAAAAGAGATGATGCATATAGTTAGGGGGAGCTTGTGATTCTTGATCATTATTGCAGAAGCTATTCAGAAAAAGGCTCCTTATGAAATCCTTGATGAGCCATATTAGCAGTCATCCTTTGATAAAAATCATTTTTGAGGAGCTCTACATTGAAGAACATGATCCCTTAACTATTCTTTGGATTGTTGTTGAAGATGTCTTCCATTTGATCACTAAGTAGAAATTCTAGCAGCAGAGAAGGTCATATAATACTAGAGAAATAGGGCAAATAACTATGTTGTTGTTATTACAGAAGTTTATGTCTCGACTCAGGGATTTAATATGAGAACAGGTAAATTATGGACACAAATAGAGGGAACCTTCAAACAAACAGAACATCTGGGAATGAAGCTTGAAGCAAGAGCAGTTGGCAACATCTAACGAAATTGAAGCATTTCAAAAGGATTCCAATCAGTAAAAAGAATTTAAAAGACAGTCACAGATTGGATATCAAAATCTGCTAGTGGAGATAACTTACAGAGGCTTTTACAAGAACACAAGGAAAAGATGGCTCATCAAAAGGACTATAGAAAGGAGAATATTGTGCAGTCAAATATAGCTCAGTAGCTTAAGGAGAAGCACAGAGATACAAAGGAACTTGGATATGAAGAAAGATAGCAATTTCAGTGGCATTTTCTCTTGATTCGAATTATGAAGGCCTCTTAATTCTAATTGTGGAGACAACAGAATATGGATTGAAGCATAAAAACTAAGACTTGAACATTTGGTGTTTGTTTATTTGCAATATTTTTGGAGGACAGAGTATGTTATGGGCACGACTTGTAAAAAACCTCCGGAAGCTGTGATTGCGATTAAAGGAATGACGTGGCACGTGGGGTCTCCAATATGGGTATAACCTCTCTTGTGATGCGATTTCCGTGAAAAATTAATGTTTGTTGTATGAATATTAAAAAGGGCCACTCTAATATGGTTTTAATATGCAACACTTTTGTAATACGACCTCTCTTTCAAATGAATGTGTTCTTTGAGTATTGGTGAACTCGAAGATACAGAGGAAGCCGAAAATCGAGCGCAAAGGAAGCTGAAGATCAAGCGAGCGAAAATGAAGCCAAAGGTTAGGGGTATCAAGCATATATAACAGAGAACAAGGAAAGTTTACAAGTTGGCAAACTGTAAGAAACAGAGGAAGCCGAAGGTTTGGCAGACATGGAAGAAGCAGGAGGACATAAATAAGTCGTAGGTCTAGCAGGGTTGGGAGCAGAGAATTACTACCAAATAGATCCAAACAATTTACAACAGAGGGTTGGAGCCCTTGGGGTTGGTGCCTCAGAACTGGAAAGATTGGTGTCCTAGGAGTTGGTGCTCCTAAATCCAAGGTTGGTGCCTTGACAATAGAGGGTCTGTGTTCTAAATATAAATGATTTAACTGAAAAAATAACAATTGAAAAGAAATACTGATTCACCCATCTCAGTATTTCCAACAAACAATTTCAGAATCTCTTCATGGGATTGAGTCAACATAAGATTTCTTACGGAGTATATTCAGACTGGAACTCAAAAGAAATCACTTCCAACAAAAATATTGAGCAGCATTTTTAAATTTCGAGGTGTAGCAGACCTATTTCATTGCAACCAAGAATTTAGTATATATTACGGTTCAAATGACCCCTGGAGAATAGTATCGTCACACCAATGGTGGGAAAACTGATATCTGATCATAACTTCACATTCATGAATTGATATAACCAGATTTTTAAGTAACTTTAACAGGACTATCCAGCCACTTACAATTCCAATAAATTTCTATTAAATTGATTAAAATTGAACCAAACAAAAACATATTACTTTGAAGAAAATTGAGTGATACTAGTAACTTGTTTCAAACTATCATTACAACATGCTCCTGCGCTCAACATTTGAAAAATAACTTCGCTGGAGAATCCTCCTTCAAAGCTGCTCTCTGCTGCGCTTGCTCGGGATCCTTCTTCAAAGTTGGTCTCTGCTGCCGACCTTCTTCGCTGACGAAAGTGTCAAGTCGAATGCTTGACGCTTTCTTGAATGACTTCAAGGTTTGAAGAGTTGGCACCTTCTCTATATGTATATTATTACAACCTCTCATGTCCAACCTTTCATGTTTTGCAAGACCCGCACAAACGCCTCCTATTTTCCTCAATGCACAACAATATTTCAATTTCAGAGTTACCAAAGTTGTTTGGCAATGCTTCAACCTCCACTAGAACATTACAAAACTTGATCTTGAGATGTTCAAGATTAGGGCAAATGCATTTAGAAAATGATACCTCTGATATATTTGTGCGATTCAGCTCAAAATCCTTGGGCTGAAGCATGCCTTTATCGCTGGAAGAGCCTTCACTCGACGCTTTCGTCCCGACAGTCCAGTTTATTTCCATCTCTCCTTCAACCTTTGTAAACGGCAGTTCCATCAACGGACACTGGCCCACTGTTAAAACTTCCAGATTCTTCATATTCATTATATCTGGTGGTAAGTATTGTACACTACAATTGAGAGCCTACTTCAATTTCCATTCGCGTAGCGATCTAACAAATAGAAAACTAACACAGATTGGAAGACTAGGAGAACCTCACCCATCATTCGCGGACAGCTCGACGAAGAACATCTTTCCATTTCTCAATTTTCTAGGAGTCGTATCGCTGCTTCATTTCGTGGATGCGCAGTGCTTCAGCGTATGCTCCATCTTCATCTTTGCCCGTCGCCTGCACATCGTGAGGCTTTACTTGGTAAAATATGGGAATAAAGGGAGCCCCAGACTGTTTCATGAGCACGAGCTCATCTAAGAACCATTTTGATTGTGCATAAGTTGGAGAGAAGATTTCGATGTGTACAGACACACATCAAATAGAGTCTTCTATTTGGGACGAAATTTTGTGTCCCCTCCACAATTCTAGCTTGTCAAGAAAGACTCGCAATCCACAGAGGAGAAGTCGACGGTAGAGATTGGTGGCTACCGTGTATTTTGCATCAAGACCACGATGGTTTATAAACACATCATAGCTCTGATCTGTCTGCTTGTACTACTACATGTAGGGGTTTTAAGACAATATTTGAGTCAATTGTCTCAACTTAAGACAAAATGAAACTTGTGTATTGTCTTAAATATTGTCTCTAACCGGATGTCTCAAAATATAATGCCTCAAAAATTTGTTTCTATAAAGACAATATAGAACACACATTATTATTGTCTCCATAAAAGATAATATGATTTGTCTCTTGTGTCTCTTTAGAGACAATTACATTTTTGTCTTTTTAGAAACAATTCCATAATTCAAACTATTGTGTCTCTAGAGACAATATAAAAAATTATTTAAAAAAAAATAAATGTCCATAATTCAAACTATTGTCTCTCTAGAGACAATAAAAAAAATTATTTAAAAAAAATAAATGTCCATAATTCAAACTATTGACTCTCTAGAGACAATAAAAAAAATTATTTAAAAAAAATAAATGTCCATAATTCAAACTATTGTCTTTCTAGAGACAATATAAAAAATTATTTAAAAAAATTAAATAAAATCATTTTGAATGTCTGGTGGTCATGCCTTCCATTATGTCTATCGATCCGAATAATTTTCTTAGCCTGAATAGAAGATTCTTCAACCACGCTTCTGTATTCTGCTCTATAACCACGAGGCCTCTTATTTTGGCCCCATTGTAGGAGAAGATCTCCTTGTTCTGCAACGCAATGCCTTGAGGGTTGGTTTTCTTGGCTAGTCTTTCTATCTTCACTCTTCTCACGGAATGGTTCCAGAATAGAGTTTACGTATTCGAGAGCTTTCTGGTGGTTCCCATTGCTGCTTGTCGATGACCCTCCTTTCATCCTTACTGTCTTTCCTTCCAAAAGGGTACTGGGACATAACAGCAAAGTACCATTGAGGTACCACGTACTTTATAAATGTGCGTGACTAAAGTACACCCTAAAGGCTATATGACCATCACACAAACTTTATCATCTGTACTAAAAACAATTAGTCTAACCTTTCTTGGTCCACAAAATTCTTTCACCTTAAGGTTAATATAATTATAATTTCACACAACCCTAGTTGATTTATGCACACCATTATGTTAAAAATGCAACAAGTTTGATTTCTCCTAAAGGTATTAACCAAAATCCTACTAATAAATGTGAATAGACAACTTTGTAAAAGTTAAAATGGCACTATAGGTAAGGCCATGTTCTTGTGCACAAGAAGTTGAAAGTCGGAAAATGTATGCTTCAAGTAGCACACTTCATTAGATAATGCCCAAAGATATGAGTGGTAGCATGACTTTTGTTGAGTAGAGCATCACATGAACTTTATATCCAATATACCAGCCAGAAAAATATTGATATGCAAATCAATAGATGGTTGGTTCAGTTCTATTCATGATCATTGTGAATCGTGATTGCTAAGGCTGGTCATCTAAGCGTTCTAATTAGTATTATGAAGATGACATACGGGACTCTGAATTTGCTTTGAGGATGGGGAGAAATGTTCCAAGGGCCTTTCTAATATATACCCTTTAATTTTGTGGTATAATTGTCATATCATCATCAGATTATTCATTTGACGGGTGCAATCATGCAATGACCAGTAAAGTTTTCAAATTAGCATAAATTGTTGAAAGAGGGAGAAATATGATGGCTTCTTTGTGCGTAGTGCCTATCCTTTTGCGTCCTTCTCTGGCTCGGATTTGCTCCTGCCAATCTATCGGTGTATCCGTCTCTATCTACCTATCCATCCATTCATCCATTCAACTATATGCATCTCTGGATATACATATGTAAGCCGGCAGATCTATGTTTTATAGTGTGTGCTCTCCTAAAATTTGGGATATGCATGCACATTGCATTTATAGGGTGTGCCTTGGGAAGTATGTATCCATTTTGACTTTTTCTCCATCTCATTTGCAAGGAGAAAAGATATATCGAACTGGTTAACATTAAATAACAAGGACTTGACAATTACTGTACAATAAATAAACCATGCTCATCCTGATTTAGGGACCAAATAAATTCCCTGGTCCATTAAATCAGAGAAACATACACCAGAGAAAATTCAGGAAAACAAAAATATTCGATAATATAAAAAATTACAAGCTACACAGGCAGCGTCCTCAAAACTGCCAGCGCTCTAGTTGCACCTCTGCTTCAATTAGGTCTTTCTGAGCTTTCTTCCTATGATAAAATATTGGGCAGTCATGACTGTAATAAGGATAGGACATCAATGTAAGTATAAAAGAGATAGTAATTGTAAAAAAGAAAAAAAAACATCCTATTAATTAAAAACAAATACAGGATCACACAAATGTTACAAAATACATCCATAATGTAAATTTAAATCATGTTATGAAAATGTAATACTTGAAATATAGCATTCAAAAACCTTGTGCAAAGAACATCTTGGTGCAGAGAGACTTGGCACCGCTGACATTGTGTCCATAGTTTACCAAAGAGCATTTCTAATTCCCTCACTGACATTGATCAAATATTAGTGTCATATGATAGAAAATCTAGGTGAGAACAATAGACACAAGGCCTACTTTAAATTCTCCAAATAAAGAGTAATGGTATTATAATACCAGCGTACCATTTGCAACTGTTTTCTGATACAATTTTGCTTCTCTTCCTTTGCAATGTGAACAAAGTGTCTGATCTTCTTTGCTGCAATGGCAACATGAAATCAGGTAACATCATGAATTTCAGTATGAAGCAACCTAACCAGACATTCTTATTATAAGAAAGCTAGACAGTTTCTTACAAGGAGAGCATGCATGGAATCATGCAACCTCATAGATTTTTCCACATCAAAAAGATGAACCCTAGTAGCTTTCTAAAGCCCCAAACTGAAATAATAGTTACTCTCAATTGTGCACTACTATAAGCAAGGAAACCACATGTAGGACACCCTCTACTTGTATTAACTAAATACCTGATAGGTGTTTTACAACCAATACAACTGAGTTGTTTCTTGGCAAATTTCATAATTCCACTATTTGAAGGAGTTGATATGGAAACTGCTCGTGTGTGACTACCATGAAGAAGCTCCTTGCTTGCATTCTTCAAAATGGGCTCAAATATTCTAAATAGCGGCTACAGAGCAAAAACAGGCACTAATAAAAAACACTTAGCTGGAAAGAATTACTATCTATCAAGATATATTTGAAACATTGGTGAAATTTTCAAAAAGAGCATAAAATGCAAGTGATGATGCTTTGGTCTTTCACCTTGCTCAGTTGATTCTCTAGATAATATTGTGGATCAATAAGGATGTTATTCTCCAGTACGTAAATTGGATCCTCAGATTTCTCATATGCCTGAGCCCAAGTAAACACATTAGTCATTACATCCATAATCCCTCTGTAAATTATGCCTCCAAATAAAACATAACAAAATAATTAAAATAACCATTTTTTAGTGCAATATCGAGACTTATGCTGAGCACAGAAGGGGTTAATTATTACCTTGGCACCTTTTGCAGCCTTTATGATGACATATGGAACATGATCACCCACAGTTGGAGTAGTTGCAACATCCCTCTGTAAACCAGGGGCAACTTGGCTTTAAAACACGACACCAATTTAAAAAATCCAACAATGGACTCATTGTCAATAAAAAGCAAAATATTACAAGAGTCTTTAGATGCACTGCAGTAATAAAAATAGAGAGATAGGATTGAAATGGAACCAGAAGGCATTGCACCATTCATTATACTTGTTCTGAGAAGTTATTTCTAGTATTTACATTCCGCATGCGCTCAGCTAGTTCCACGTGTGCTGCCTTGACTGCATAGTCATCTCCAGTCTTTGTCAGACCCTGACTCAACAAAGAGATTGTTAGCACAGACAAACAACAATGCCCTTAAGAATATGCTGATAGCCTTGATAAAGGATATGACCTCAAACATCTGTTTCTGCTGTAGCTAAACAATAGTCATTTTTTCTCAGGATGAGATTAAAAATGTAGATATATTATATATTGTCATGTTTTGATTCTCTTCAAATGTATAAGAGCCTCCCTTGACACTTCTTCCTCCCATTGCTAGCAGTAAATATTGACTGAATCCCTTCCAAGTACAGAATGTAGGGAGAAGAAACATGACAGACTTAAAAAGGAAACTTCCATGGCCTACCCCAACTAGGTATATAGTATATACTTCTAACACTTGAAACCAGGAATATGTAATAAGTGACTTGCTCGCAATGTAAATCTCCTCTTCCCCCTATCATATTTTCTCCATTTCAAAAGTAACAAATGACCAAACAAATTTGGTCATAAACATGCAGAAGGATTCATTGTTCTCACCTTAGTTATCACCAAAAGTGACAAATCCATTATGTTCATTAACAAGTCAGAAATAGTGTTCTTGACACACTGCACTGCACCAGGTATGTCACGATCAATGAGTATTTTGTGAAGGCACTCTGTAACCAATTTCTTCACCAGCAGGCAATTGTCCCTTCGCACTGTTTCAATGCTTGTTGATATGGAATATTTAAAAGATCAGGGATATTTAATAATTAAGAAGGCATCAAATAAATTATTTTTCCAAGAGCATTTTGAGCCTTCACAAACACTAAGGCCTGTCTTTGAAACAAAAAGATCAGGTTTGTCACCTTTAGTATCCATTTTGTCATAAGCATCTGGCTTTGTCCACAACAACCCAACATATCTTTTCTTGCTGATCAACAAGTATGGGTAGTATATTTTTTCCAATTCTAGTTTAATAGGCTGCATAAAAGCATATGTTAAATAACACACTGATTAGATGCCAAAGATGCACCAAACAGATGCAGATAAGCCACAGAAAAGCATAATTGATCATCTTGCCTTGTGCATATTTACAAAGATATCATGGAAGTGGAATGTCAAAAGAAGATTAGTTTTAAAAAGAAAGGTGATATTAAAACATTCATCCCTACAAAAACATCATTAACAACTCTAGAGGCTTCACGGATATTTAAAATTCTTGACACTGTACCTTTGTAAATGTACCACTAATATAATCTGAGGCTTCCCTCCCTAGCGTCATGGCCTCTTCTATATTTGGTACACAAAACTGTATCATAACTGAGTCTATATCTCCATATACAACCTGGATTCAAATATAAAAATATAATATCAAGCTTTACAGTAGAAATCTTGGTTAGGATCAGATCACCCATTATGATTTCAAGAACTTGGACTATCACCAATACAACAAGTGTGCTTCCTGTCATTACTGATCCAGTTCAAAGGTTACAAATGCCTTTAGTTGCTAAATAATAGCCTACCTCAGCATTGTATTGGTAACCACCAACTATTGTGAACCTTTCTTCAACTAGCCTCTTTGTATGCTCTATCATTTGATGGCCTGACAGGTGGAAAAAAAATGAGATGATTAATGATATGAAATTTTAAAACAATACGTAAAATCGATATTGTCTGATGGAATAGAGAATGTGTCAAAAGATCAAACTGGACTTGTAATCAAAATATAATAAGAGGGCCTAAGCATATCATCTTAGTTGTACAAGTACACATGACTAATTAATGCAATTCAAGAACTTGATATTATTTGTACAAGATTGTCAATTACAGTTCATACCCAAAACATTATGCCATGAGGAAGAAAAGAATTACATGGATATAATTGATGCCCAAAAATAATCAATGTGAATGGCTGATATATG